>JASCZW010002812.1:0-21752 GCA_034211315.2 Aedes japonicus | reverse complement strand
AAACAGTGATGGGCACGATGGTCCTCCGGTTGTCTCGGAGGTACACTTAGGGTTTTCAAAATGAACTCACGTAATGAGATCGGAATATCAATAAATAATGTTACATTCTAGCAACGTTCAATCATACATTACTAACATCAACTTTCTTCGAACAATTACTGGGACCTGGTGGGGAGTGCATCCGCAAGATCTTCTAACGTTGTACTGGACAACGATTTTTTTGGTTATAGAATACGGTGGTTTTTGTTTTCAGTCAGCGGCTTGGTCGCACATCATAAAACTGGAACGTATTCAGAATCGGTGTCTTCATATCGCGTTATTTATGAGACGTCAAACAATAGTAGACCGTTTTGTTACATGGATAATTCCTACATGGATACATCCTTATATTTAAATTAAATGCCTTTATTCTATTACTTCGCAGAGTGTTGAAATTTTTTTTCAATTTTGCCCTAGGTGTATTAAAGTCAATCATTTCACAATGCTGATCAGTCTTCCGAAAAACACACACACTTGTGTACATGGTGTTAAAAAACAACGTTTTCTTTGAACACACACCCGCTCTTCGTTGTTCATTGATGTTCATCTCAAACATGCCCCAACCAAACATACACATGCACATGCAGTGATAACACGTGTTTCAAACAAGATGTTCAAACACGGTGTTTTTACACAGCTACCTACAGAGTGTACAGAACAGACGTAAGTGCGTGTGTATTTCATTGGAAAATCGTGTCTGCTCATTGGCGTTTGCGATGCGGGACAGAACAAAAAAAACTTCCTCTTTGTCTCACGTCACATTGAAGTCCGGAAATTTTCATTTAGAATTTTTGCGTAAATAGTTCAAGTATCATTCATTAATCAGGTTCCGTTCTAAAGGATGGAGGGCGCAGACTTTAGTTGAAAACAATGTATAAGGTGTACGCTATCCATTGGATGGTCCCTTATTAGTTTTGCTACATAGTATTATATAGGCCATTGAAGTTCAAAAGTCAAGAACTAGCGACATAATGATGGTTTAAAAATAAAATCTTCACGGTGAGGTTATGTAGGAAATGTTTGAAACATTTGTATCCGATGTGAACTTAAAAAATCAGGGGCAAAAAGATTGTTTCAAGTATAGCTCAGATAGTTTCAATAACGGTTGTGCTGATGTTTTGCTAAGTTGTTATGGGACGCAAATGGAAGTCAAAAGTTACTCGAAGTAAGCTGTCAAATCTTGTCCCACCCTAAATTGTATCTAAATTTTTTTTCTTATTTTGATCTCAAGAGCAATATTTCAGAATATTTTCATACAGTATTGAAGAATTTTTATTAATGTTATTAAAAAAATTTGTTAAAACAATGTCAAAGCCTTGCAATGTAACAACAAAACGCAATTTAATTGCTCTTATTACGAATTTTTGATACGGCCAGCGGTAGAAGATCTTGGTTGCATCTTATGATCATCATATCATTCAGCAAATCAGCGGACATTCGCAGCCGTCGTTGATCGAGAAGAATTTTCACTGCAGAGAAGCAACGTTCTACTGACACCTGAGTTGCTGGAGCAGCCAAAGCGGTCATGGCCAAGTCTTATAGCTCAGTATCTTCATATTGCTTTGATTGCCAATGTTGAATAATGTCCGTGGATATTGGAAGTCTTGTTTTCGCATTAGCCAGTTGCAAAAGTGTTAATTTCAGATCAAGCTGAGATGTCTCACAGGAAGTTTTCACTTGGTTACATTCTTCTGCTAGCATAGCATCAAATGCCTCTTCTACGCCATTGCTAATCGATGCTCCATCCAGAGGCCCTTCCTTGTCAATTTCAGCATAGTTCTTGACTTTCAATTTTCGACGAATGGAATCCACTTTGAGCAAATGATCCTAAATAAGATGATATTAAAGAGAGAACAGTTGCAAAGTTAACCTTTTACTTCACAACAAGGCAAATTCAGAGGTAAAGTACCCAGCTTTTGAAAAAAAAATTCAAAGAGCTGAAACTTGTCCGGAATTTAAAGAAGTGTTCATAATTCTTGACTGCTGACTGGGTCATCTATATTATTCTGTACGTGGTAAAAATTTAGTAAAACACCTTTTTTGTGTACAGCCTTTCAAAAACAACAATGGGCCGATGAATTCGAACATTTCAAAATGATTCTTAATACCACCCGAGTAGCACATGCGGTATTATGTTGCTCTCCGCGGAGTGGGCTGCAAAAATATATCATGTTATCACTTTTTTACAGGTGGTGTCACAAAATAAAACCGCTATAACTTCTTTTTAGCTTATCTAGAATCATATTGATAATACATAATTTAATCACAATTGCGCAAACTTTAAGATCATATGAGCCATTGTAAGTAGAGAAATAGAAGTTTTATAAATAATGTGCCAAACGAGGTGTTTTACTAAAATTTTTCAAACATAATACACATTTTGTCAATTACGCTTAAAATTATAATGAGTCTTAATTGCTTGATCATGATCAGAGAAGAAAAAATCTTAAATAATAGATAAAGTTGCTCCTTGAACTTTTTTGGGAAGCAAAAAGGAATAGGGATTGGGTGAACGTGCCTTTCTAACATATGTCTCTTTATTTAAGTAGTTAGAAAGGGATCTTCAACGGGTGGGCAGTTTCCCATTACGAAGAAACATACATTTGTCCGACACTGTAAAAAATGGAGAATCCACAAAACATCGTTGGTCGAAGATCAGTGCAGCCTTAAAAGCTTTATTAATAAACATTACCTTCATTCTGGCATCCAAAGCGTTGATAATTTGAGTTGAAAATCGGTTTTGTTGACTTATTTTCATTCTCATTTCATATTGGCATTTTTTGAATGTTTTGAATGCATCTCAAAATGTAAAATTTTCTCGTTGGAATGTTTTTGTAGCATCAAATAGAGGTTCAAACGCTTCTCTGAATTCTCTCATGAATTCCCATATTTCGTCACTTAGCATCAGTACTGAGCATTGTCTGCCGATGTCTTTGTAAAATCCTACATGGTTGTGGATACTGTCGATCATGACCCAGGTTGATCCCCATCGCGTCTCACAATCAATTCGAGGCAGAGGAATCTTTCCTAGATCGAAGTATGTCTTAAATTCCACTTTTCTTGTTGCCTTGACAAATTTACGGACCACTTTGAGTGAGCTTTCTGACAGAAATAGTTTTCATCTTTTTGGCTGATGATCCTTCTAAATGACCAACTTGACGGTCTAGCGGCTTTTTATATCCTTTCATCCCGATCCGTTGAGCGATGTGTGGGTGTTGTTGAGCTATATGGCGCTTCAGGCTGCTTTCGGCTCCTTTTAACATGCTGCAGTATCCTTCCACCAAGCACTTGTACAACTGAAATTCAGCAACAAGGTGGAAAAACCTTTCTTTTACATTCGTCATTTTGCCTGGTAAAGGATTAATTAAAATGCATATAATGTTATTATCGATGAATGGTGATGAACACAAAAACGTCTTTGGCAAACGACACCATTTTGCTTATCAATGTCACTGTATAATGTCTTTAAGGGCTTATGCTGAATCATTCTTGATGACAGTCATTACCTCAACATTTGAAATTGATATAACTCAGAGTCGGTACTAGATATTGAAAATTTAATCACATCAGTTTGTATGCTTACTTGTTGTGAGCAATCTGATAGAGTTCGATTCTATGTTCATTCACTAACAATCGAGGTTTATCAATTTGAAATAGCAAGGTGAGTTTGCGAGAGCGAGATAAAAGATAGGAAAAAATACATGGAGCAGCGATTCACCTTAAGTAAACTGTTTAGAAATTTAGATCATTTGATCTAAGGAAGAACCACGAATTGAATTTTAACAACTTCTCCGGTAACTGACCAGTTCCCGCCTTCACCGTAATCAAAACAGTATTTTTTTAAGTTTTAAACATTGTTAATCCTGCGTAGACATATCGGTCCGCGGACGAAGTAGTTCTTTACCTTATGTTACTATCTTTTCAACTTGAACTCCCAACAAATCTGCCATTTCTCTAAATATTTTACTTATACATAAACACACTGGGATATATGCCACGTGACGAACGCGTTAAAGATCCGCTTGAAAACACCGTATAAATCTCGAAATCTGCATAAAAACGAAAGAAAAATGTGCTGCAAGAACGAAGATACCCGCATAAATTCCAAAATCTACGTAAACATGTTGCTGAAAAAGCGACTCCAGTGAACTCTTCTTATGTCTCATTCAACACCCAATTCTGTCATATATGCAAACTATAATATTATATGAATCATTGTTTCGTCCAGGGCTTGACCAGGCCTAAGTTGTTATTTTTATTTTTGAGACACGACGACGCCAAACACGAGACACGACGACAGACCAAAGCCCGATTTTCATACAAAGTGGTCATGTTTGGAGGCTTGTTTTTAATTTCCTTGTAAAGCAGTTGAACTGAATTTTGGCAACAAACTAGAAATAACCTGAATTTTCATCTGTAATAAATTCATAATTTTTCATAAACCACTTTAGAAGCTACGTGCACCATTTACGACGACCACCTTTTTATTTCCATAGATAAGGCCATGTTGATGAGTTTGAATAACGATCTGTAGTAAACTGATTTTAAAGCGATCCGTACTTCAAAAACTCAAAATTCAGATCCTTAAATTTGAGCATTATTTATGGAAATCTATAGGTGGTCTTATTGTTTTGTCGTATTGGCTTCTGTATATTTAAGAAAGCTGAATGTAAAATTATGGATTTCATGCAGATGCAAATTTTGGCTACACGCCTGGATCACAGCCAAAATTTCAGCTCAATTGGTTCTCGGAAAAATTAAAGACAAGCCCCTCAATATGACCATTTTGTATCTGGCTTTGGTCTTATTGAATTGTCCGTCACTGTATATATCGAAATTTACTTACAAGCTGATGATCGGAGTGTCAAGATTCTAGGTAAAAAAATAAAGGTTCTGCGAGTAAAAAACAAATCATTCACTGCTTTCGCAAATCACAACGCACTCTGCACTGTTGTTGCTTGAGGTGAAAACCCACATAAAACTGTACCTTCTGATCGAACATCGTGTACGAACACCGTGTACAAACATCATATGCACACCATGCAAACACATTACGAATACACACATATTTTTAAACACATGTTCGGGAAATGGATGAGTGTGTGCAAACGCGAAAACTGGTAGCACAGCATGAACATGATCTTTTCAAACACAGTGTTGTATGTCCAATTCCGAAGACTGATTCGTACCCGTACACGCACCAGATACAGAGCATGGGGTCATTTTGATTACGGAGTTTCATAAAAATAATATCGCAAACTTAAACAATGGAAAATGCTGACTTAAGCATAGTGAATTACCTTTACAATAGAAGTGGTACTTCACTTGAGCGAGTTTGTATTTTCAAGAAATTTCCGAAAAAAGCCATTGTTTACGTTTGCGACATTGGCCCTTATAAAAACTCCATGTCGCTTTCTTTTGCTTAGCACAATAAATGATTTGAAAATATTGAAATACAGTTTCACGTCTAACTAACAACACCAGAATCCTCTAGAATACTTGAAACTTATTATTAATATTCATCTATTCGATAGAATACACAAAAACACTTCAACTTTAAAACCGTAGAATTAACGTAAAAAACGCGACCAACTCTTTTTGGCAAACATTATTTTGCATATAAAAACTAATAAACGATCATGAAAACCGTTTCATGAATAACGCGTTTTGGCCCATAAGACTGGTGAATATATATAAAAAATGGGAAGGGTCTATCTATGGAATGATTAATAAAATTGACCGGATTACTCATAATAAATTGCCAATGATCCAATGAAGGTTCGAAGTCTTGTCATTTTAAGAGTTTAGTCACATAAATTTACAAAACGCGATATTTGTCCGCTAATGATGTGATTATAAATCACAAAGCATTATTTTAAAATTACATTGCCTTTAATATAAGGTGACAACTATTAGTTTGCAACAATATTGAATATCAGCACCGTAAAGTGCTACACGCGCCTGAGCCTAACAAATAAACGAACTGATTAAAAAAAAAGTTTGTGATTATCATTAACACACAAAATTCAGTCGCTTGTTGAATTCTATGACATCGGTTCCCCTAGCAGCATAATAGTTGCTTGCTACTCATAGTTGATGCTACTCAATTAAGTCACAATTAAGTCGCTGCAACCGATTATGGCAATTTTGTATTGCATGGGTCAGCTCGTGAAATTTTCATTAACTAAAACTACGCCTGTTAAAATTCATTATTTTTTTCTGTGCAGATATCAACATTTCTTGATTCAGTTAACGGGATATTTACATTCGATGTGTTGCTATAATATTGTGGACAGCCTATATCGTGGTTTTAAGCTATCATTAGCATTCAATCAACCCCACTGACAACCTATTCTACATAACCATTAGCAAATGGGACACCGCTAGCATATCCTTGAACGCCACTCGGAATTTTTCGACTTACCGAAGCGGTGCAATTCCGTCTAAAGCTGTTCTCTCGATCTGCAACGGAAAGTTCTTCTCACACATACACACAAACACCCACGGCGACGACCGCCAATCATAAAGAAAGTCGGCCGCGGTGCATGCAGATCTATGCTCAATTTCGGCCCGAGCCTAATGGAGTACCAAGGCCGAATCGTGCGCTGAACGAATGGAACTGATACATACCTGCATACTACTTTCGGCCGCAGCCAGTAATGGACCAAGCCGAAAATCGAGCAACCGATGAACCACATAATAATGGCTGGGAATGGCGTGGCTGTAATATGCGACCTAGCCCGGTGCAGTCTGCAATTTTAGCTTCTGTGGGCTTACAGTTGTCCAATTTTGCAGCAATAAAGCATAATTTAGCTAACCGAAAAAAAAATTACTCGAGGCTGATTGGTGTTGGTTGCGTTGGAATAAATTGCGGTTGGATAGTAATTAAACAGTGGTTGAATATTATAACTGGTGGTGGTGATCACCACTTTGGGTGTTTATAAAACAGGGTCCAGTGTGGGCTGCAATAAAAGCTCGCCGGTCAACCGGGTCAACACAGCAATTACCCAATCGTTGCAACGTGCAATCTGCACCTAATCGGAGTGCCGTAGACCACACAGCTATCAACCCATCTAGGTGGCTCCGACCGAGATGAATTCCCATGCGAGTTGGCGTTGAAGGGTCGATGGCAAAAGAAAACCACAAAACAAGCTGCCATAAATGGGAAAATTGACTTTTGCGTTTCGTCCACCGTCGTCCGTCCGATAGTTCCCCCAAAGTGGACCGACGCCGTCCACTTGGAGCAGAGCGGCACGGAACGACAGATGGTGGGGGAAATCCATGAATGAATGGCTGACTAGAAGGAGAAATAGTGGCAAAGCAACGAGATCCAATCTCAGATTAATTTGAAGATATGTTACCCTTCATATCTGAGCCACGTTGATCAAATCTCGATTTTTTGTTGTATTAACCGTAGTCAGTGATGGATGAAGGGTGACGGAGATAAACATTACAGCTGTTGAGGAAAATCGTGCGTGTTTGTTGTTTGTGAGCTTGAACAGTTTTCAGATTTGTTAGTTGTAGGCCATTTACGGAATTGAGTTGATGAACAGGTTCTCTTCGGTGGACCCATATGGCATTGCTATGTGACTTCTGTAGTTGGTTAAGATCGAGAAAGATACCACCTGACGGAGGGGTTTTCAGTTATTGAACATATGGCAGGTAATGAGAGACCTTGCTTGGAGAACCGTTTTACCTTGTGGTAAAGCGGTATAGGAGTTTGAAATTCTCTAATGATATTTGCCGCTTGGATACCACATTTGGATCCAAGCCTTACGTTGGGCACTTGTGGATCAAGGTAAATGCGGTCCGATTCGGAATGAAGAATGGCCAACACTTCTGATTTGTTAAAAATCGATGTTGCTGTAGAAAATTAAAATGATCTAGTCGTTGGTTGGCAGAATGGTCAAGTAATTAATTATTTGTTGAAAAGATCTCTCAGTGGGATAGGTTCACTATGATCGATAAAACTGTCATGAAATTATGAGTTCACTCATTTTCAGCAACGAGCAATGTTTTGGTATTTTTTGGGCACAAATTGAGAGATCAATAATTCGGAGCATCACGAAAGGTAGTCAGCGTTTGAACGTTACTTACTCATTCATGCATCATTCAATTGGAAATCTTTCTAAAAATCGGTTGCAGCACACTCAGATTTGTTTGCACAGAAATCAGTAAAATTTTACCGAACTCTCAACAGCTGAAAGTTCGGTAATCCGATTTAAAATTTCGGTAAAATTCGGGACATCCGTTAAATCGGATTACCGAACGTTCAGCTGTTCAAAATGCGGTAAAATTTTACAGATCTCTGTAAAATAATCTAAGTGTGAGTGTTCAGAATTTTTGATACCCAGATAAAAGAAAACATTGAATTTTCTGCGTTATCCAATGCACATGAAGGAAATGCTAGATTTGGCAGAAAATAATAGGATATTTCATTTAAATTTAAGCCAGATAACGCCTAAATCTACCTTGTTGTATGAAAATTATTAAACACGTCACCACGGAGCATTGATCGTTTTCAGCTTATTAGTTATATTGGTCTAAACATACAGTATGCCCATAACGAAAGTGCACATACCATTTATGTAAAAGTTGAGTTTGTCCATTTTGAAAATTTTACTGCCAAAAAATGGGGTAATATCGTACGTACCTGCTGTCATGACGCGTAATTTCGCGATAATGGCATTTCACATATTTGGGTAAACTAATCTTAGCAAACAGGTGATGCTTTTCATACTAAAAATTAATTTTAATAAGGAGGCTATCACAGAAAGAAATAGTTTGCAATCTTCATAGCACAGGTAGATTTGGTATGTTATCTCGGCTTCATATTTAACAGCGAAATATCCCATTGCTCTTTGCCAAATCTAGAATCTTCTTCAGCGCGCATTGATGTAACGCAGAAAAATTCAACGTCCTTGTGTAAGACCAGTTCTCGAAGGTCAACACCAGGATTTTACAGAAATCTGCAAAACTTTACAGCAGCTTCGAACAGCTGAACGTTTCCAATCCGATTCAACAAATTTCGGTAAATCTTACCGACATCCGTTAAATCGGGATTACCGCACGTTCAGCTGTTCAAAATACTTGTAAAATTTTTTACAGATTTCTGTAAAAAAAAAAATCTCGGGCGTTGACCTTCAGAACTTTTGGCACACAAAAAAAAACATTGAATTTTCTGCGTTATCCAATGCGCAGGAAGGGAATTCTAGATTTGGCAGAAAACAATGGGATATTTCATGTAAATATAAGCCAGATAACGCCTAAATCTACCTTGTTGTATGAAAGATTGCAAACAATTTCTTTCTGTGTGCGCCTCCATTGGCTTGGAATTTTACGCGCTTATTAAAATTAATTTTTTTTTTGAATTATGAAGAAAAAGCATGCCTGATTTTGATTACCTACACGCTAAGATTAGTTTACCCAAATATGAGTGAAGAATACCCATTATCGCGAAAAGTACACGTCCTTATTTATGGGTACGTTACTAATTACCCATTTTTGAGTATTTTTTCCAATGCAAATTTACTCAAAAATGGATAAACTCAACTTTACCCATAAATGAGTATGTGCACTTTTTCGTGATTATGGGTATACTGAGCTTAGCGTGTTTGGACCAGTATGAAAATTTAATAAATACAGAAAACGATCGAAGTAATCCGTGCTCCGTGGATTGACGTGTTTGGTAATTTTGCTCCATATTTTTGTCGTGAAATATAATAGACAATTTGAATAACGAAATGACGCACTGAATGAAATTCAATCGATAGTGAGTCAATGTTTGAGAACTTATGTTTGGTTCAACTTTAGCACGAATCCGATAACGCGCTGTTAATGTATCCGCACCAGAGAATAATCGACGGGTTTGTCTGAGCGTTTTGGTTTCATCTTCTCGACTTTCTGAATCGGATCCTCAAACTCTAAAGGTGTTGCCACACGGCAGTTATTTCTAGTATATTGTGCTATATGCTAGAAAACTATCCAATAGTTCAGTGCACAGTGATTTCTTTGCGTGTGAGTGTATTATTCTGCTTTTGCATCCTCATCCGAAATAAGTGAGTGATGATGGTCCCGCCACTTACCCCTACAAAGGTTTGAGTCTAGGGGATTTTGATACCTAGCTAAGTACATAGTATTTTGAAGATGACAAAGTAGAGACGCAGATTACGATTCTACCAGTTCCGATAGTCAACCTTTGATGTTGATTCCTGATTTCAACGTACAATCACCGATTATGAAACTTCAAAAAACCGAGTGGATTGAAACCAAAGCCAGCAGTGCGCAATTTGAAGCGTAAAAAGTCATCGTACCTATGATGAGATAGTGCTTCTCTTGAACTGCGCCGAAATCGTGTCCGAACTTACGGAACTTATAAAACCAAAATATCGGGCCACTATTCTGGGTAAATTGACCAACTCGTTGCTGGAGCATTTTGGTCTGAAGACTTTCTTGTATAACTAATATTCGATTTCTTTGAGGAACTTGAATTATAAACTTGAGCAAGCCTGAAGAGAAAATAATTTTTAGAATGTCTCAAAAGCAGCTGATTGTCCTCACGTCAGATGATCCATACAAGTTGCCTACCATCGGAGCCGAAACAGTTATCTCAAGAGACAAAGATCCTGCATACCACACCATCTCGTATCATTCAATTTGCTCTAATGGTGACATACGTAAATTTTTATTCAGCATCCACTATAGAAATTAAAATGACGCAGAACAGCTTATTATTTTTTTTAAATAATCGCTGACGCTCTCTACAGGAGCTATATACTAACGTGCTTTCCGTCTAACGCTCCTAGACAACTGGAATTTCCATTTTTCTTAAAAATCACGTGAAATTGACAGCCACTACTCTTCTAAATAATATTTTAAATAAAATTGTCATTTCAATTCCTTTTTATTTTTGCTGCTCTAAGAACCGGTACATACGAGTAATTTGAAACCTCAAGGCAATAAATTAAACCAATTTCCCTGAACTTCCCTGAAATCCTCAAAAGAACTTCCCCGAACTTCTCTGAAGAAAATCCAAGCAGTTCTCTGAAGAACTTCCCCGAAATTCTCAGCAAAAATTCATCGAAGTTTTTTGCAAAACTTCACAGAAGATTTCTGAAAAACTTCCACGAAGTTCTCTGAAGAACATCTCCAAAAGTTCTCTGAAGAACTTCCTGAACTTCTATAAAGAACTACCAAGAATTTCTGTGAAGAATTTCCTCTGAAGAACTTCCTGAACTTTAATAAAGAACTGTCTTGAATTTCTGTGAAGAACTTCCCAAAAATTCCTCTGAAGAACTTCCATGTAGTTCTCTGTAAGAACTTTCTCTGAAATTCCTCGAAAGAACATCCCTGAAATTCCTCTGAAGAAATTTCCCAAACTTCTCTGAAGCATTAGCTAAAGCTCTCTGAAGAACTTTCCTGATTTCCTTTAAAGAAATTCCTGAACTTCTCTGAAAAGCTCTCTATAATTCTCTTGAAGAACTTTCCTGAACTTCTCTAATAAACCTCCCCCGAATTTCTCTAGAGAACTTCCATTAACCTCTCTAAAGAACATGTCCTGAACTTCTCTGAAGAATTTCGCTGAACTAGTGATCCGGATCTTTATAACCCAACTTCTTCAGCAGATTAGCCTCAATTCCCAAGCCTTCAAGATAAGCAATCGACGATTTTGCCCAGATTTTGCGGGTTTTTCATTTTATCAGCCTTTTCAATATGATGTACGCAGCAACTGCAGCATTTTTTCATTATCTGTCCAAAGCTACCATGATTGCTTCCCAAATTTTTTTTTAACTCGCAACAAAACAAACGACAAAAAATTTAATCGTATGTACACCGAAATAAAATTAAGTTATAGTGCTGCGGCAAAGACCATCCAGCTTTATTTAGTTTTATTAAAGTCTTATGAAAGCCACTTGAAATCAATTGGGTTTTATTATGGCAGTAAGAGGTGTCAATAGGATTCAAATTTAGTCAGGTTTATGAAAACCTACACAGCTTCCTTACAATGATCTTAAAACCTTGTCTTCTATAGTTTATTTACTCCTATCAAAGGTTTAATTTTGACTTTCTGAACTCGTAAAATGCTGTTTTAGAATGCCTAAATATAACGGTAACGGGATGTAAGGGTCCTCCCTTAGCTCAGTCAGTAAAGGCGCAGCTACAAAGCAACACCATGCTGGAGGTGGCTGGGTTCGATTCCCGGTCTGGTGTATGATTGTACTTGCCACACAATCAAACTAATGCAAAAATGGTAACTGGCATCGAAAGCTCTCAATTAATAACTGTGGAAGTGCATCTAGAACACTAAGTTGAGAGCAACCAATAAGCTGATTGTGAAAGTAATAAGCTTGAAATGCTAAAGAAGAAGAAGAACCTTGAACGACAGTTTGGAGTCGAGCATTACTCCCAGATCCTTGACCGTTGTTTCTCGTTTCAAGCGCGTACCTCGAAGGATGTAGTCGTGGAGATACATCGCACGTTTTCGGCCGAAGGAGATAGTTGAGCATTTGGATACATTTAAGGACATTCTGTTGATTCGGCACCTGTTATCGAACACTTGCAGTTCCTGCTGAAGAAAGTGGGTGTCTTCCGGACATTTTATAACGTAGTACAGCTTCAGGTCATCCGCGTAGGATAATTTCGGGCAATTGAGGACCAAGTTCACGTCGTTCATATATAGCAGGAAAAGGAATGGGCCAAGGTGGCTACCTTGAGGAACGCCGGATGTTACCGGAAAGCAAGATGAGGCGTAATTGGCAATCTTCACGGACATAGTTATACCAGTCAGGTATGAACGGAGCCAGTTTAACAGTTGATCGTGAACCCCCATATGGCCGTATTTAGAAATGGCAATCTGATGGTTCATTTTATCGAAGGCCGCAGAGAGATCTGTGTAAATGGCGTCTACTTGATGACCGCGTTCGATTTCGCGCATGATGAACGATGTAAATACGGTTAGATTGGTCGCCGTCGAGCGCTTGGGCACAAAACCGTGTTGGTCTAGAGAAATAGTCTGTGAATAGTCATTGACCAGTCTTTGGAGAACAATTACTTCAAATAGCTTGAATACAGAGCTTAGTGCAGCAATCCCACGATAGTTGGCGACGGACCGTTTGCATCCCTTCTTGTGTATTGGGAATACAAATGACTCTTTCCAGCATTCAGGAAACTCGCCGGATGTTACAGACAAATTGAACACCGTAGCCTGGGGGGCAGCAAGCGTGTTTAGGCAACGCTTCATGGCAATTGAAGGAATACCGTCAGGACCGCATCCAGTTGAAGTTTTCATCTGCTTCCCGGCTGTAATCACCATATCACTACGAATAGTGAAAGCAGAGCCAAATACAGACATGCGGGGAACATTGCTAGTAGCCGCTTCAAAGCTCTCGGCGTCCAGAATTTCGTCGCAGAAGACACTGCTGAACTGCGTACGGAACAAGCTGGCGATATCCACGATAGTGTCAGCTTCAAGAGTGCCATCAGTCATAGTAGAGGGTAAGCCGGTTTCCTTTCGTTGTACGTTCACAAACCGCCAAAAGCTTTTCGGGGTCGTTTTGAGACGACTCTGCAATTGAAACTAATGGGCGTTGTACAAGCTGTTATTGAGGTATTTGTAATCGTCGTTGGTGCGAGTGTAGTTTGCCCTCGTGGAATCGGTGCGATATCTGCTGTGTTTTCTCAAAGCACCCCTTTTAACTCGTTTCAAGTGTTTGAGGTCATAGTTAGACCAGCCAGGTTTGGGAGGCTTACGGTTGATTTTCTTAGGCACGAATTGATCGACGGCGTAAAGCAGAATACAGCACATAGTCGAGGCAGCAAAATTTGCATCCCCGTTTGCAAGAGTCGTGTTCCACTCCACGTCAGCGAGAAAGTTGTTCATTCCCTCGTAGTCAGCATGGTTGAAGTCATAATAAACATTTTCGAAGTTGTCATGAAAGCTGTACTCAGTACTGGTAGTACAGGAGGGCTTTCGATAAGGAGGTAACGGAATCGGCTAGAAATGGAAACAGCATCAGGCCGGGCGACGTCATTAGAAGAAGGATACTTGCCTTGGATGGCAGCTTGGAGAGCCCTGTCCCCGTCACTAGACCCAGGGCCGGGATGACTTTGACGGCTAGAACGGGCAAATACCGCTTCACTGATACCGGTAGTGAGCACAGCTGGGCTAGGAGGGTCCAGGGCCTCCATATTGCTTTGTGACGTGCGTCCCAGACCGGTTGAAGTGGCGGTCGATGTGTGTTGATGATGAGCAAAACATATTAGGTGATGGGTATGTAGCGGGCTGGGTGGGCATAACAGCGGTGAGTTACTGCAACCATCAGCATGCGAGGAAGCGGCACTGGAAATCGGGAAAGCATCAGGAGCAGAATACCTTGGATAACACACATGCTTGCCTGGAAGTTCAGGTTGGAAGACCCTCCCCCTAACTCCAACCACAGGACCGGGATGGATGGGATGGCTGGAACAGATGCTAGATAAATGATGTACTTCGATTGGCACGACTGGGTCGGAGCGGTTGAGGGCTCCCGTCATGCCTTGCAGTGTGCATCCCGGTTTCGTGAAAGCTATGGTATCCATCGTAGGATGAAGACGACGGTTTAATTCAAACGAGGTGTTTTTAGAAACCCCTGTCCGGATTTCTAGGTCTTGGTAGTTGACGAATTCCCGAAATAAGATTCCGTCTGGCCATGTGTCAAAACTGAGAGCCACCTCACGGTACTTTTCGGCGACCCCAATTTTAAACGTTAGATCAGCGTCTTTCTTCACTAACTTTCTAACCTCGATCGGTTCATCGCAAGGTATACATTCAGTGGCTAAAGCGAGAATATCATCCTCCGTAGCACTGACTGCAATGCGATACAGAGATATCCAACATTTTTCTGGTTCTGGAGGAACAGTAGCAACCGTTGGAATGTTTGCAGATGGGTTTTTTGTGCCGCGCGATAGACACGCCAACCGGAAGATAAACCGGGTGCAGCGGGGGAGTAGGGGCAGCAGCAGGAACAGCAGAAATTTTCGTGGCCAGAACTTCGACTTGCTCCCTGTTTTTTGTAACTCTGTTCTAACTCCCTCCAGAGCTGAACGATGTGTTTCGCTCAGATTTGGCAATGCCTCCGTTAACGCCCCAAAAGCGTCCCGAACGTGTTTCGAGTTCAAAATCCCGGAGCAACTGTTGCAAAACCCGAAGAGATTAGGTTGTTCGCTGATTAAATCCATGTTTGCACGGGATAAGGAGACGCAATCAAGATGAGCAACTTTTTCACAACCAGGGTTTTCACCGGTTCAGAGCACTGGCAACTTAATTCGATTCTGAAGCTTTTATGCTAGATAACAAGAACCAGCGGATATGCAACACGCAAGGCGGTTGAAGTCGTTTGTTATGGCAGGGAGTTGTGTGCAATTTACAGTGCCGTTAAAGACAACCAGATGTCGCTTCGAGAAAGAATGCGTGGGGAGGTGATAGGCAGAATCTTTTGTTGCAACCGTCACCAGGGATGCCATATTCACAGACATGTCTGTAAATTTGCAGACTTTTCATTTTTATTGCAGACTTTTTTAACGATGCAGACATGTAGCAGACATTTTATTTATGTTGCAGACTTTTACGTTGAAATATTTTTTAAATTTCAAATGAAGGTATTCTCTGAAGTTAGGATTTAGAACGTACGAGGATCAGTAGATACGGTAAGAAAATTTGTTGAAATATTTTGAAATATCGTAGCTATCATTTAAAGCAGAAATCCTTGAAGAAACGAAAACCGTGGGCCACTTGGAGACACAATGAACCCGGAGAAAAGTATCGTATAGGCCCTCTCCGAGGGTATCATGGAGTCCCTACTTATGGTAGTGTTCAATCCCACGCGTGTTCAAACCCATGCGAAAAATTACTGTCAAATTATTGGTAATATTGATCCTTTGCTATTAAGTCACAACGAAAATCAAGGTTCACAACAATACAAATCATATTTCAGAAATTTAGAGACCTCGAAAAAAAACGTCTCCTTTCGTCAGGTAGAAACTTCTCAGAAGTATTGGGAGCAAGCAGTTCATGCAAGAAGAGCCTTCAAAATTTCGTTACCGAAGTTCAAGATCATACTTACCAGAATTTCAAGACAGAACTTCCCCAATAATCAGGAGAGGACTTATCCGAGCTTTAGGAAGAAGTGTAAAGGAGACTTCTCTGAAGTTTGAAATTTTTCAGAGGTTTAGGAGTTCTTTCCAAAAATTCAAGATTGAACTTCCCAGAAGTTCAGAAAAACAAACTTCCCAAATTTTAGACGGGAGCTAACCAGGAAGGGCACTAAGTATAATTTCTCAACAAATTAGGAAAAAAAATCTTCAAGACGATGCTTCATAGAAGTTAAGGAAAGAATTTCTCGAAAGGTTAGTAGAAACATCCTCGAAGTGCTTGGAAGCTTTTCCAAAGCTCAGAGGAGAACATTCTGCATTTCAGAACAAGGATTTCTCAAAATTCTTTAGAGAGAAAAAAATGAAACTTTCTAGGAGCATTGGGGGTACTTCCTTTTAATTTGATCACCAATTTCACAATAGTTCCGGAACAAACTTCCCCAGCGTTTTGGAGAAAACTTCCCAAAAATATCTCAGAAGTCCAGAAAGAAACATTAGGAACACATTTAAAGGAATTTTCCTAAACATTTTTTGAATAAAATTTTCCTCGCAGTTTCGGATGGGACCAATCATAAAATAAGACAGAATAAGCTCAGGAAAAAACTTTCCCAAATTTCAGGGAGAAACCTACCAGAGAGGGCACTACCTGTAGGGTCAAGAAGGAATATATCACAAAAATCAGTAAAGAACTCCTCACAAAAGGACTTCTCAGAAGTTGCAAAGAGACCAAAAGTTTAGTTGGAACAACCTATATCAGAACGATGCTTGCGATATGTCCAAAGTGAGTAAAATGTTGAGAAACGTGACAAGTAAACACCGGATCGGCCGATGTGACGTTCGTCATCTTACAACTAGAACTATCTTTACCACGTTTGGTAACTTCGACGATTCAGTATTTAAATTTGGGTTGTTTAGAAATAGCGTGTAGAGAGCTTCCCTAAAATTCAGAAGCGAACATTCTAGCATTTCAGAATTCTTCTCGAAGTTCACAAAATCCCAGAAGTTATGGTAGATTCTTTTGATAAAATCAGGAGGAAACTTTTCAGAAGTATACAGGAATTTTTCTAGTAGTTCAAGCAAGAATTTCTCAAAAATTCAGGAACAAACTTCCTCGAAGTTCGGGAGAATACAACCCTGAAGTTCAAAAGAGATTATTTCGGCAGTTCAGAAAAAAACTTTTCAGAAGTTCAGGAAGAAACTTCTAACAACTTAAGAAGATTTTCCATGAAATTCTTGAGGGTACTTTCTCAAAGTTCTGCAGAAACTTTCCTCGTAGTTTAGGATTGGACCTATCAGAAGTTTAGAAAGTAACTATGCTCAGGAAAAAAATACCAAATGTTTCTGAAAAGTAAGGTTGGGTTCTTTAATGTGAATTTCGAAGAAAATAAGGATTGACTGCCAAGAATTTCATGAGAAATTTTGCCTGAAGTTCAGGAAGAAACTTCCCAGAATAAAGCAAAGAGCCTTGCAGAAGATTAGGAGAGAGTTTCCCTGAAATTTAAGAGATAATAACTGACTATCCGAAGAAGCAGTCTATACAAAAAACATTCATATGACCATAATGATATTGATGATCATGAGTGATGATGACACCATATTAAAATATGGTACACACCATCAATGGTTATTGTTGAATCAAAAAAGAAGTCGGTTGAATTTATCAAATGAAAACTAAATTTTTATTTTAAAATACAAAACTGAAAAGAGCGTTACAGGGGAAAAAACTATAGAAAATTGTGTCATCTTTACGAATGTTTCAAGCTTCAGTGTCACTTTAAAAATATGAAACAATAGTGTTAGGTTGCATACAATCCAAGAAATAGATAAAGACATGTTTACATAATCACACAAATAGCGATAATGACATACCTCGCTCTTTTATTACGTCTTTTCGTTGAAAGAAGTTCAATTTTCCAAAAAAAAAATTCCAGACCTATATAGATATTCCCAGACATTTCAAATTTTTGTCACAGACATTTGATGAAAGTATCTGGCATCCCTGACCGTCACACTAAACACTACACTTAACCATCAAAATAAATGCACTTCGTTTCCGAACGGCGAAGGAATTTTTCAGGACGACAATGCGCCTATTCATATTGCTGGAATTATCAAGTCTTGGTATGAGGAACACGATGAGGACTTTAAGCATCTGCCATTGCCAGCACAACATTCTGATTTGAACATAATCGAGTCACTTTGGTCCACATTGGAAGCTCAAATTCGCAGTATTTTTCTTCCTCCATCGTCGCTGAAAGCGTTCGAGTATCTTCTAATCCAAGAATGGTACCAAATTCCAGATGAAACCATTCATCAGATGTATGAGTTCATTTCAAGACGAATCCAAGCGGTCATCCAAGCAAATGGCTGTCCAACGCCGTATTAGTATGCATACTTAATAAAAAACAGAGAAATATTGAAAACTTTCATTTGTTAAAGGTCATATCTTTCTAACGACTATTCGTGAATACGAAAAATAAAAACAAATCATGTTTAGATACGAAAACACAGTTGTCTAAAAAAAATGTTCTTCTGAGGCGTATCAGTGGTTTTGAGGGTTGCTAATGTGTTAAACAGGTTTCCCCGGGGACGTTCTGGTGTTAAAATGTAATTGGTTTACGTACTGATGAAAGAAAGATCTGGTCGCATTCCAGGAAAATGGCCATATCTCGGCCATTTTAAGGCCGATTTTTGAGTTTAATGTATCATTTGTTTAAGAAATGTTACCGCTTTGTTTACCGTTTAGAATATTTCTTAACGGCATCCTGTATAAAAATTCACCAGAAAATCGACATGTGAAACGTCCCCTACGGAAACCCGGAATATCTCCGGTATCCAGGAGCTATCGCCATTCCCGTTACTGCAAATACATTAATTTTCCCGTCGAATGCTTCTAAGAATTTAAATCGGTCAATATTTAGTGAAGTTAGAGCACTCCAAGGTTGACCATGCCTATCCTAGTTATTTTGTCTACCCCCTATAACTTACCCGGTCCAATCTGTAAACATTTTCCAGGGTTACTTTCAGTCACCGTTGCTAAAACCAAAAGTTGATTTAAATACTTTAAGAAAAGATAGGGACATGATGATCCACCTATGCGAGGCTTATGCGAGTTAGCGAAAGCTTTGAAACAACTTTGGAGTATGTTCTTTAATGCATTTTAGAATATGTTCATTTATTTTTTCGCCATAATATTTTTCAAAGCAGCACCCAAAATAAAAAAGCAAGATTGTTATGCAATTTCGCATGATTTGGTTTCATTTCTCGTAATGGATCGCAACTTGGAGAAAAAATGCAACATTGGTCGTGGGCAAAAAAGCAACACATCAGTTCGCTTAGAAAAATTCAATGTGTGCGTGAGGTTGTGCAGTGTGTTAGTAGTAGTAAATTCAATAACTCACAAAAAAAAAGATCTCAGTTCGCAACTGAGATTCGAACCGCGGCCGTCAGCGTGGCGGCTCTTCATTGTAACTATCCAGCCACCATAACAAGTTGAGGTAATCAGAATCAAAGCCCTACAGTCGCTTCGGCTGTCGAGGCACTCAACGAACAATGAAGCAAATGTTGGTCGCACACACTTACATGGCTTCGTTTATTTCATAAAACGCTTGGTGACTTGATGAGAAGGAGATGGGAGTGTGATAACGAGTGAAAATGAAAATAGAACACTTGACAGCGGAATAGCAACAGTAACAAATGGCGTAGCGGCGTTCTGTGTGATTGTCTCACCAATATTGAGAAGTTGTAGACGGTTGAACAAAAATCCAACGGTTGCTGCGACTGTCGAGACACTAAGCACACATCGATAACCGCTTGCACACACTTGCATGGCTTTGTTTATATCATAAAAAGCATTGTGGATCATGATGGGCAAAATTGCCTTTTCAGAATCATGCGGATTTCTCAAGATATGATTGCAAAAACTGCAATTGCATTTTTTGCCACAATTTCAACTTTTGGGTGAGGGAGCAAAAATTTCAACATTTTCTAAAAACTAATGCACAACTTAACTCGTCACCGCCCAACCACCGAGAAAGAGAAATAGATCCAGGGAAAGATGTGTGGGCTTTCGCTTCAATGCGGGCTTGCTCGTCACACGCTGCGCATACCTTGAATATTATTTATGGAAATTTGTTGAGCTTCAACTCAGCGCCACATCTCGCCTATCACTCGTCGACTTGCCACAACACGAGTAGGCAGCTTTGCCGCTGCTTGTCTATAAGTCAGTACATATACGTCTGGCTGCTCGTAGCCTTGATACCGAACCTGACCTCTCTGCCCGATCCGATCCGCCGTGCGCGGCCACTCCAGTGCTAACCATGCCTCCTCCACGAAGTCTGCCAGTCCATTCATATCGATCAGAGTTGATGAAATGAACGTAATCCGCGCACAAAGACAGACTCCAGTCCCCAGCTTTTTTGGCCGCGCCACACCACACAACTCGGACGAACGGGGTAGTGCCCACGTTCTAGCGGTGCTGTGTTTTATTGAATTGGCTGGACTAGCAGATACATTACTGTTTACGAGCTTCGGAGTAGCAGCTTTTGTAGAAGTATAGCTCTTGCTGTCAATGATGGTGATGATGATGATGGTGATGGCGATGACCGTGTGTAGGTGAGGGCGAAAATAACATTTTTACGAAACTCTGCATTAGTAGGAAGACAAGTTTCAGATACGCCCCCGCTCGCAGAACGGGTCGAGATGTTATATGTTGTAGTTAGCTGTATGGGACAACGAACGAAGCATGTCGATAATGGAAATATGAATTTGTTATGAAAGTGATGGAATGGTTGCATAAGGCGTATAGCAATCATCGACGTTTCAATTAAGCCAGCGTTTTTGTTGACGTGATGATAAAATTCGTTTTAATTGTTCCATTCTACGGAACAAAATCTGGATAGAATCCGGTTGGACATTTCCGGTTTACTATCGAACAACAAGTGAATTAAACTCACATCACATCCTACTTTTCATTCTCCTGGCATATGTAGCTACGTTAGCATTTCGCATTGTGTCACATACGTCACATCGTATCATGCTGCTGTGAAGTGAAGTGCTGGTAAAAAAAAAGCGTTCGTAATCATTTCCCTGTTTTCCATTCGATCCTATAGTGAGCTATGTGTCTCCTGCCAGCGGAAACTCGAACCGATTACGACTGATTGCATAGTTGTCGTAAAAGACAAAATGAGCCAAATCGACTTATTTTATGCTACGCATTTATTACTACGTAATCCTTAAGGCCCAAACGTAATGATCAAGTTAGAATCATACACACAACTAGTTGTTTTTAAAAGTTAATAATAAATTAATAAATTAATTAGAATAACACAGAGGCAAGCCTCACCCGAATAGAAAATTACCATTAGCTGTATCATCATTATTATACATTTTCCGTTCATGTTGTAATCACCATTACACGTATCATCCGTGTATAATGCTGGTGTAATGTAAGAGACCATTCAAACTTTAAACATCCATAAATAGCGTATTTCATATATGATAATGATTTCAGAAACAAGAAATTAACAGTGCCGTATAGTATATCCCTTGTGCGATCATTGTATGATATAACGAAGGAAAGATAT
>JASCZW010002811.1:0-77038 GCA_034211315.2 Aedes japonicus | reverse complement strand
GAGCGCACACCACCATGGATTGTGCCCCGATGGATGAGGGCGGCCTCTTCAGCAAGTGCGCCAACCGTGGCGCCAACTCACGAACGCAGCAACCGAGTCTGTCCAAAACAACCGGAGTAGTCGGGCCTATCCGCAAGCAGGCGTCCACCAAGTCTCGGCCTGGCTGAACGCCACCCCACACCCGAATGGACGAGGAGAACTTTCCGAGCGCCTCGGTATCAAGTGCCGAATCTGCCACCGGTTCCATTGAACCATCGCCATGCCGCCCGTCAGCATCCGTTCTGGCAACGATCTCGCAACCGCCGCCGCCGCCCCCATGCCGGCTTCCTCCTCCAGGCTGGGGTAATCCATGCTGGCAGCACCTCCACGCAAACTGGTTGCATGACGTCGATGGACAGCTCTACGGACTCAGAACAAATGGTCGAGTGCCGTGCAAGAGCTCTACCGCCAACTACGTTCCTGCCGCCCAAGGAGGAACAGTCAAAGCCGCCACATCCGTGACGATGAAGTTTCTATGCAAGCATGGACCATAAACGCACCATCAGCATCGTTAATTAGAATGCTTGTTCCATCAGAACAAAACTATCGAGCTCGGTGACTTCCTTAACAGAAAGGCCATCGACATCGCCATTGTCACCGAGACACATCTCAAGCCGGAACTGAACATTTTCATCCCTGATATCGGATTGTGCGACTTGATCGTAGCGGCTCTGAGTGGAGGAGGAGCTGCGATCGCCCTGCGCTACAACATAAACTGTCATCTACTTCCAGAGTTTCAGCTGCAGTCCATCGAAGCCATCGGAGTCGAGGTCGAAACTGCTGTCGGCCCTATCATCATCATCGCGGCTTATTGTCCCAAGCAAGCCACTACCGCTAACGGAACAACAACGGTCCTACGGAACCACATCCGCAAGCTAACTCGGAGGCAGGAGCAATTTATCATCGCCGGCGACCCTTAACGCGAAACACGAAACCTGGGGGAACACCCGGCGAAACCGGAACGGAATAATTCTGCAGGAAGACCTGGAAGAGGACATTACACCGTCTTGGGCCCGGATACTCCCACCCGGTTGAGCCGATCCGGGGCCCATTCAACAATCGACATCTTCCTCACCAACATGGGGAACAACATCGCCCAGCCGATCGTACACCAGGAGCTCAGCTCGGACCACTATCCGGTGGTGGCCGAAGTTGGGTCCTCGGTCAACCGGCATCGTATCACCAGACGGAACTACCATCGCGCCAGTTGGGCAAGGTTCCGACAACATGTCGACGACACGGTCGATTTCAACGTGCACCTTGATTCGGTTGATGACATCGAACGGCAGCTGCAGGGCATCGAGCAAGCGATCTCCCAGGCCCGGGAGCAACATGTACCGGTGAATGATCAGGTGAGTGACTCTGTGCCCATTGATAGACCCACTAAAGAACTTATTCAACTGCGCAACGCCATTCGGAAGGCAACACCACCACCAAACACCAAACTTTTTCTATGGACAATTTCTAGTTTCGATGAAAGACTGTATGAATAACTATGAAACATGACAGATGTAAACAATACACTATGAATAAGGTTTGTTCAAATTGCCCGGTTTTTTATGTACTCATACGGTTACAGTTACAGAGAACTTTGGGTGTGCCACTTTAATCGACTACACCCTTTATTTAGCCTAACAAACAGTTTGCTACGTAGCAGCTCTTGTACTCCATGCCAAAAGCATACCTGACTGAGTATGAAAATATCTTCTGTTCGAGCCGTTCCAGCCACAGCCTGCTGGGTCACACTACGGAAATGTGCAACACGCATCCTGAGACTGACGCAACCGTACGAAACAAGAAACGAGCACGAATAGGAAGACCACGAAAAGAGAATGCACTACCGATTAACAAGGAAAGACGCCATTATAAAATGAACGGTCGTGTAGTGAAGACGTGTTGGTAACGCAGAAATCCAAAGCAATGTAATATTTCATAGTTGGCAAACCTAGAGTAAAGATAAGTGCGGTTCGTCGGTCAACCATGTATGAGAGATGAGACGAAGTTACGTACACAAATGGATCCATCATGGAGGCTTTACAGGGTGTCTCACAATAGGTGTCACTAAAACAAAATTGGATTACTGCTAAATAATTGGTTGATTTGTTATAGCATCTAGCATTTATTTTTCATTTGAAAGATACATATGTATTATAGAAATAAACTATATTAATTCAATAAGAATCCCTCGCCCTTATCCTGGATAACTTTGCGCAAAGGCTTTGTAAACCCATCGCAGCTGGCACGCACGATTTTCAGAGGATTTTGGTCCCAAATATCAACCAAATGATTCTTGAATCGATCTAAAGTAAGACCTTTCGTATGGCCTATATGTTGAAGCATATAACCTCAAACAAATTAGTCAAGTGGGCTGAGATCCGATGAAGATGTAGGCTATTCTTCGCTTGAGATGAAATCGGGAAAATTGTCCGCGTACAACGCTTGTGTCTTCTTTGCCTTGTGAGCTGGAGCTGAGTCCTGTTGGAAACAATTTAAATTTAACAATTTAACAGTCACCGTGTCGAACCAAAAGATTTCTGCTTCTTTGGATCCTGGCTTGCTTTTGACGCCCTTTCAATTCGTGAACTCGTTGTTTCTGGTACGGCTTGCATTCTAAATCATGTCTGAGGAGCCTGTTCATTGAATCAGGGGACATTTGAAATTGTTTGCTTAAATTACGACCACGGCCAGATTTCGTCTTATTTGCTCATTTGATCTAACACATTTGATCTTATTTTTTCATTCTGGCAGTTCGTCTGGCACCTCCTCTGTGTTGAATATGGACATTTTCAGTTTCTTTGAACCGATTCTAGGTACGAAAATCAAAACGCTTACTCATTCTGAAATGCTTAAGGCTATTGAATATTCCGTGTTGCATGCTTCAGGTTGGAGGGTTTATTTCCTTGGGTACGAAAGTTACCCCGGTGGCTTCGTATCACTCCAGAACAACATTTGAGTAGTGGCACGATGCTAGATCCGGAAGATCGTAGGGGCCCTCATATTGCTTCCAACAGAGGAAGCAGACGCTTGCAGTTGAGGATTTTGAGGTGCTTGAACAAAATCAATTCGCGACGTTGCTTCTCAGCTATTTGACGCCATTTTTTCCAATTTTCTAAAAACTGACAGCGGTAAAAATACACTAAAAAACTCTAAACTACCCAAATTTTCAAGAGAAAATACCCAATGGCTAATTTTCTACATCGTTTTTTTTCCGTCATGCAAAACAACAAAAATCGTAAAACAAAATCCTGAAAAATTGAAAAGAAATGTCAGTAATGAGATATATTTTGCAAAGTGAGAAAACTTCCAATCAACGTAACGTTGTACTTTGTAACGTTTTGCGATTTTTGTGGTTAATTTTTATTCATAAATTAACTTAGTGTTAATGTTGACATATATGTAATGATGCTTGATCGAGCTTTATTTGTGTCCAATGCACCTTTATGGAGCATGTTCCAAATGCTTAAATTCTTAAGCATGGGGCTCAATTTGAAATATGTAGTTTAAGCTTGCCATGATCTCCGTTCTCAACGTTTTCCACAATATTATGTGTGGATGGGAGTTCAATTTAAACAATAAATTAAAACTAAGTTCCATAAATGGTACAATACCAAGCGGGATTCATGGTGCCCGCGCCACTACGGACCAGATTTTCGCGATTCGGCAAGTGCTGCAAAAATGTCGCGAATACAACGTGCCCATATATCACCTTTTCATCGATTTCAAATCAGCGTATGATACAATCGATCGAGACCAACTATGGCAAATCATGCACGAATATGGATTTCCGGAAAAACTGACGCGGTTGATCAAAGCAACGATGGATCGAGTGATGCGTGTTGTCCGAAGTATCAGGAACGCTCTCGAGTCCCTTCGAATCTCGGGAGAGGGTTACGGCAAAGGTGGTGGATTGTCGTGTTTTGCTGTTTAACATTGCATTGGAGGGTGTGATTCGAAGAGCTGGGATATAAACGAATAGCACGATCTTCAGGAAGTCTGTCCAACTATTTGGCTTCGCTGACGACGTTGATATCGTAGCACGTAACTTTGAGGACGATGGCGGAAACGTACATCAGACTTAAGGCTGAAGCTGGTAGGATTGGGCTTGTGATTAATGCGTTGAAAACAAAATACATGAAGGGAAAAACGCTCACGAGAAGACAATGTTAGCCTCCTACCACGAGTTCAGATCGACGGCGATGGAATCGAGGCAGTAGACGAATATGTGTGTCTGGGCTCATTGGTGACCACCGATAACGACACCAGCAGAGAGCTACAAAAGGCGCATTATGGCTGGAAATCGTGCCTCACTTTAGACTCCAAATGACGCTAAGATCGAACAAAAGTTCGCCAAACCACAAAGTTGACCATCTACAAGACATTAATTAGACCGGTAGTTCTCTACGGCTACGAAACATGGACATTGCTAGTGAAGGACCAACGCGCCCTTGGAGTCTTCAAACGGAAGGTGCTGCGTACCATCTACGGTGGAGTGCAGATGGAAGACGGAATGTGGAGGAGGCTAATGAACCACGTTGCTGGGAGAACCTTCCATCGTACACATCGCAAAAATTGGTCGACTACGATGGGCTGGGCATGTCGTAAGAATGTCGGACGACAGCCCTGTGAAAATGGTTCTCAAAAACGAACCGACAGGTACAAGAAGAAGAGGCGCGCAACGAGCAAGGTGGATCGATCAAGTAGAAGGCGACCTGTGGACACTCCGCAGACAGCGAGGCTGGCGAGTAACAGCCATGGACCGAATAGAATGGAGACCACTTCTGTGTACAGCAGAGGCCACGCCGGCCTTAGTCTGATTGGTAAGGTAAGGTCTATAAACGGTAAGTAGTTTTGAACGTTTTGTGTTTCTTTCTATGTTTAATGGATTTCGGTCGTTTTGAATGTAAGATTTAAGAAATATTTTTCCAAAAAAGGTAATTATGCTCAGTTCTGTGAGCGATTTAACTTAATACTAAAGTGAACTCGTGTTGGACACACAGGGCGCTGTGATTTTTCCATATAGCTGAATTTTTTTGTCATCTAGTGGTTACCATCCAGTTCTGTCGTAGTGCAAACCGCAAATTCCAACCAGGGATCTTCGAGACCCGTGTGTAAAATGAGTGATGTCTCCCAAACCAGTTATAGCGAACAATCTCCCATCGGTCGTCCAAAGCAGAAGGTAACGTCCCTTCCCGTGAATTTTCTGTAGACCGGAGCAATACAAGAGCGTGTGTCAATTGCACGCTGCGAATCCGATCCAAAATAAAAGATAGAGGTTCCACCGATCAGCATTTGCTGGAACGGTAAGGTACACGAAGCCAGGTCGCTTTGGATACCTTTGCCTCTATCCGTGAGGTGGATCTTCCCGGGGAAAAAAATGGAATTTATACGCCACCATCGATCTTGCAAAACAAAATAGAAGCTTCCGTTTCAGCCGTAAGTCCGTCCGCATCAACAGGGTCGGCCATAACACACACACGGGTCAATTTATCGTTGCCCAGCAAATCGCTCCAATTTTATCGGATAGGTGAGCTCTTCCTCTTCAAAATGACCGTGGTGGGTTGATTAGGTGAGTTTTCAATAACGAGAAATTCGCGGGAAAAGCCGTTGTTTACGAAATGAAACATCTATGTCGAATTCGTTGTCTACTCAATTGAGTAGAAAATTATTTGCAGTCCCTAGAGTACCGCAGCTGATAAAGGGAAAGGAGATTTAGCTTATGTCATAAATGTTTTCCAATTTTCCCATTAAACATAGAATTTTATTTCCTCAGTCTCTGAAGTCTGGCAAAAGAAAAGTAACCGGTGGTCTCTCCTTGAGAGTTGCGCTAAAGCCACCAATTAACTAAACTCAGCAGTTCGTGAACGGCTATACCTTATGGATGGAATGATAAGAAAAAATCCAGTATTCGGATGTTAAAAGTCAGAATAATAATTTTATGATGTGTATGGTTTATCAATTTATGCCATAATCCACAATAAACTGAAAAAATGTCAATCAATTTATGCCATAATCTATAACAAACTAAAAAAATATTAACTGTGAATTTTACCTTTGATATGTTTTTTTGTACGAAAAATCACTATTACAAACAGTTTTTCTTGTTGCGGAAGCCTCAACGTTGATAATCTTATTTCAAAAGAAGAAGTTGCATTTAGTACCATCAATCGAAAAAACCGACTGAAAATTCTCAACATCCACGTATCCGAATAAAATTCAAAATACTTCGAGTTCAACCCCTCAGAATGTCAGAACAGTCAGTGTCACAAGTAGTACTGCAGTTTTCAAGCATCCGAAACCACTTCTCCTAGGGCCACTTGTTGGATAAGTGAACATGTTGGAGAAAGGGCCAACACCCTGCACTCGGTTGCCGGCCGTGAGTATAAGACATTCACCCACTGTTCACGTGTTGGCTTGGTATGTGTACTTTCGAGCCCTTCAATCTTGTATTCTTAGAGGAGACGACGAGTTTCATAGAAAATAGATTACTCTCCTTTCTCGGCTAGGAAAAGAGGTGTCAAGACAAGAAAACCACATTCTTTGACAAATTCCTACACGAACCCATCCAAGCTGGCTCGTTCCCCCGGAAATCCTTGAAATTCCTACCCTGGGATGAACAAAAATGTCTATTAGATTGCAAATCAGGTTAAGAATTGCATTCATATGCAAACTTTCATTCTTTACGGTCGGCACCTTCTTCGTTATTCGGCTGCGAAGATGACAGAGGAAGCATTGTACCATGCAACTAGTCAACGGGCGCTTGTATGTACTCAATCAGTTTCCCTCGCAGCATAAAAGGATTTTACGGCTCAGAAACCCGTAGCGGAAAAGTTCTCGAGGAAAGTGATTTCTTTTCAGCTTTGCAGGTTGAAAATTTATTATTCCTTTCTTGCTGACGAAAGCGTACCAATTTTAAGTTTGCGCTTCTAGTCGATAGGTAAGTTTTCTTGTTAGCCACTTTCTCTGTTCGGCAGGTTCCTTACAAAATTGGATCCAGTGTCAGAATCTCAAAAAAATATGTATAAATTTCCACTCTCAATAGGGTTATTGCTTCGGTCCGTTTCCATTCGCAGGCGTGAAAGTGCGATGGAATGTTGGAAATTTTCATTAGTGAGAAGACATTTTTCGGTGGTGAAACGTGGCTCTCTGAGGAGGGACAAAGTTTTATCATCAACGAACAGTGATTTGCAAAAAAAAAGATGCTGATTTCCTTTGGTGGGTAAACGTCTAGGATACGTGAAATTGAAGTCTCCCCCTGGCTGTGATGGTACTTAAAGCTTTGCGACATTGACTCTTTCATAAATCAATTCACTTTTGCTGGAAAATTACGGCGTTCAAAAACGTCGATATCAGTGAAAAATACACCAAACTTTAATTTTGAAAATATTTGAAGAAGAAAACAATTGACAAAGGTGAAATATTATCGTTTACCAGAATTTCATTTTATTGATCCTTGCATTGTTAAAGTTCGCTGGTCATGTATGTACAATGTGGATGATTAACTTTGAATGTTCTGCGTTTAAATAATGAGTGTTGGGACGTATAGTGTATGAGCAATGAATATCAAAATGGTCATATTAATGATTTTTTAATAGACTGCTTCATAGGTTCGTTTCTTGCATTTCAATGAAGCTCTCTCTTGATCGTTGCAAAACTTTTTGCTATAATTCTGGAAAATTTCCTTCTGAACTTAAGACCACTTTCCTCGTGAACTCATTAGCAGACTCCTGATTTTCTTGGAAATTCACATCTAAAACACATTTGATATGTTTTTTTTCAGAACCTAACTACTTTCGAAATCTTAAATAAGAAACCCTGGAGAGTGTGAGCTGTTTAGTGGGATACAATTTTTCAGAAATTCAGGAACAATCTTCCCCGAAGTTCGGAAGTAAATTTTCTTTCAGTTCAGATGACGACTTCTCATAAGTTCAGGAAGAAACTTCCAACAAATTTAAGAAGATTTCCCAAGAAAGTCTTGAGAGAAATGTCACCAAAGATTAGGACAAATTTTCCTCACAGTTCAGGATGCAACTAATTTGAATCTAGAAAATGAGAGACAGATTACTTATTCCCATATAATTCCAACTACTTTTGTTGCTTATCTTGTAAGATAGGCGTATTTCGTCTACATTGTGCAGATTTCTTCAGTTTCATGTACAACTTCCAGTCGAGTAGAAGTGAACGGCAGTGACGAAGTTTGCACATTCTAAACAATATACGCGTATTTGCCAAGATAAGCAATAAAGATAGTTGGGATCAAATGGAAATTAGTAATCTGCTTCTCATTTTCTAGATTCCAATTAGTTGCATCCTGAACTGTGAGGAAAATTTGTCCTAAACTTTGGTGACATTTCTCTCCAGACTTTCTTGGGAAATCTTCTTAAATTTGTTGGAAGTTTCTTCCTGAACTTATGAGAAGTCGTCATCTGAACTGAAAGAAAATTTACTTCCGAACTTCGGGGAAGATTGTTCCTGAATTTCTGAAAAATTCTAGCTTTAACTACTAGGAAGTTTTCAAATCCGGAAGTTTCATCCGGATCTTATGGGAAGTCCTCTCCTGACTCTTAACTGGTCCGGTGTGAGATTTGAATTTGTGACTTAGGCGTGAGAGGTATGGATGTTATCTACTACTCCGGGGTCGCTCCCCAAATTTTTTTTTCGAAATTATAGGTTTTTCCTGAAAAAAAAAAACTTCATAAGCTTATTCTTTCAAATTGTCTGATAAGTCCAATCTGAAAATTTTGAAAAAAATATTGGAATTATTAAAACTTTTTTGAAACTGTAGGAAAATCCACTGCAGATTTTTCTAGGAAATACCTCTCTAATTTATTTGAAGTTTCTTCCTGAACTAAGGGAAACTTCCTCTTTAACTGCAGGGATGGATGTTCCTGAACTTCTGAGACACGCTTGCTCAAACTTCAAGAAAGAACCCTCAATGCTCCTGGATTTTTTTTCTGTTCATTGGCGAGGTTTTTTCCTTAACTTTAAGAAACCCTCGTTCTGAAATTCTGAAATGTTCTCTTCTAAACGTCGGAAAAGCTCTTAAGCGCTTTGAGGAAGTTCCATCTAGACTTTTGAGAAGTTTCTACCGGAACTTCTAGGAAGTCTTTTTCTGAACTTCAGAGAAGTTCTCTCCAAACTGATGGTAAATTGATTCCTAGAGAGTTTGAACTGTTTAGTGAAATACCTGTAACTAGAAATGAGAAGAAAAATTAGCATTTTCCATTTAATTCCGACTACCTTTGCTTATCTTGACAGATAAGCGTATTTCGTTTACAATGTGCAGACTTCTTCAGTGTTTGATAACAATTGAGTTATTACTGGTCTGTCAAGATAAGCAAAGGTAGTTGGAATTAAATGCAAAATACTAATTTTTCTTCTCATTTCTACCTGGTGGTAAATTGTTCTGTTTGCAATTGGATTAGACATTTTTAATAGAAATAAATTATTTTGCTTTAAATTCACCCGCAAAAAAATCTTCCTTGGCAAATTATTACTAACTGATAAAAGAAACACGTTGTTTCAAACTCTTACTTGACAAAAAGTGATAGACCAGTCACTACGCATGGAACATTGCTGGTTTTATCATGGTTTTATAGCATTCTTGAAGTCTGATTCGTGCACTTCAGAACCCTTATAAAACCAAAATTGTTACTTGGGTAGGTTTCCAGTCAACCAACTCGACAAACTCGTCAACTTGGTCGACAACTGTTGAAGCAAAATAGACTTCTCGAGCAAAGTTACAGTCGACTGGAATATCTGTAATTGGCCCCACAATTGAAGTTTTGGAGCAGCTTTTGTTGCCTTTTCCGTACACAGATAGAAAAAAACATTTATTTTTCTACATAAAGGGCACACAATAGGAATGCTAGATTTGACGGAAAATAATTGAATATTTAATGTAAATTTAAGCCAGATAAAGCCTGGAGATGATAGATCACAAACGTTATTGTATGGCGCATGAGAGATTACGAATATCATTGTTTACGCTTTGTTTAGGCTGGAAATTAAACAGGGGTAATTTTCACGCGACTGTTGAAATTCTTTTTTTTTTTTTTTGTGTATTATTGTTACAAAAGTTCAAAAACTAAAACTCACCCAAAATTTTTCAGATTTAAGATGTCATGTCTCTTGAATGGTATTTTTGAACATAAACAATCGCATCTTTCCTTATTTTTTAATTGAGCTGATACAAAACTGATTTTGGTTTGCATAATTTATGGTATATATTTATAAAAAAGTGATAAAAGCCATTAAAAAGATAACATTTGCGAACACATGTTTTTCCTCAGTTGTTCTAAACCTTACAAGGACTTCAAAGGACTGATCAAGCAGATAATATCCCATCTAAAGGGCGATACGGTCAAAATTTGTTCAATATCAACTTGACGTATTTCTTTCAATTTTGCATTTAAAAAACTTGAACACCCCTCATTTTGAAGGTGTGTGTGTAGAATGTTGCTCCTATTTTGATTTTGGAATTCACTCTTCAGTTGTCAAAATGCCGTCCAAGCAAGAAGAGCAGCGTATCAAAATTTTGCTCGCGCATCGCGAAAATCCGAGCTACTCGCACGCAATGTTGGCAAAATCGCTAAAAGTTGCCAAATCAACCGTTACAAATGTAATTAAAGTGTTTGGGGAACGTTTGTCGACAGCCAGGAAGTCTGGATCGGGGGGAAATCGAAAACCGGAAGCCGCTGAGCCGACAAAGACAGTTGCCGGTAGTTTCAAGCGAAACCCTAACCTATCTCTCCGAGATGCCGCAAATAAGCTGGGTCGACGGCCAAAGCGCGATCCCGGAGGCTGTACACGACGATGCTGACGAAGTTTGACTGCGTGGTAATGGACGACGAAACCTACGTCAAAGCCGACTACAAGCAGCTTCCGGGACAGGAGTTTTATACGGCAAAAGAAAGGGGAAAGGTAGCAGATATTTTCAAGCACACGAAATTGTCAAAGTTCGCAAAGAAATATCTGGTTTGGCAAGCCATCTGTACCTGTGGCTTGAAAAGCAGCATTTTCATAGCTTCCGGGACTGTCAACCAAGAAATTTACGTGAAAGAGTGTTTGAATAAACGTCTGCTGCCTTTCCTGAAGAAACACGGTTGTTCCGTACTGATTTGGCCGGATTTGGCATCTTGCCATTACGGTAAAAAGGCCATGGAGTGGTACAACACCAACAACGTGCAGGTGGTTCCCAAGGACAAGAACCCTCCCAACACGCCAGAGCTCCGCCCAATTGAGAAATACTGGGCTATTGTCAAGCCTAAAGAAGACCACAAAAAACTGCTAAGGACGAGCAGCAGTTCAAGGCAAACTGGCTTTCTGCGGCGAAGAAGGTGGCAAGGTGGCTGTACAAAATCTTATGGCAGGGGTCAAGCGTAAGGCCCGGCAATTCGGATTTGGAAAAGCGGAAGCCTAACTGAATATTTTTCCTGAATTTTATACTAATTGAACTTGAAAAAGAAATTTAATTTGATTTTTTAAATAAACGATTTCACCGATTTACACGCGTTTTCCCTTGACCAAATTTTGACCGTATCACCCTTTACATGAGAGGCTCTAGAAGTGGACAGTAATTTATTGCTAGAACGGATTAAAATGAAGAGCAAGTATTGATAGTTCCATGTAGCTTAACGACAGGCTTTGAAATTGAAAGCTACATGTTCATAATGAGCGGATGGCATTTGAACGGTAGTATTTGCACATTTGGAATCACCAAAGAGATTTATGGTGTTGAATTGCATGTTTTGATAAATATACCATCATTTTGATTGGGGAATGAAGAGTCAGCTAGAAGAAGTTTGACCCGTTAATTTGAGCACATTCATAGAATTTTAAAATTGCATATATTAGAAATTTCGAGAATCATGAACGGCAGTACTCACCCCATGAATTGTCTAATTTACCCTTAATTTTCCAAAATGCGATTTGACAACATATTAAAATGATGTAGAGCAAAGTGCTTTATCGTGGGTCTATGGATCTAGAACTCGGCTTAGAATATCATAAAAATTGCCTGTCTTTAATTTTTAGTCATTGATTTTCTCGTCCCCTTGGTAAAACAAACAGTTCACTTGTTGTATTTCTTGCGATAAACATTTATGTTAGTTTTTATTAATATCACATGAACTTAATATATTGTTAATAAGCTTCTCACAAGGCAAATTATAATTTTGAATTATACATGGAAATAGTCATTTATTGACGTAAATAAAGTTTGTGTATCCAAAACAGTGTCTCCATAGGATCATAGATACAAATGCAGAAACATATATCTGATTAGAAAAAAAACGGGTCGATACTTTAGAAAATTATGGTGCAAACTCCATAATGATTTGGATTTCCATGATATTATAGTAAAAATCACCTTGTTGATCATGCAAAACACCAACATCTGTACTCTAGAATAGTTTGGAGTACAGTAGATATTTCGAGGATACTGTAATATGACTATAATTGTGCTATGATGTCCCATGCAGATTTAGCAGCTCATAAGTATGATGGAAACTTAAATCATCTTCTTTATCATACAAAGCATCATAATTTTAACTAAAACATAGCTTGGAGTGCAGGAGATATTTTGAGAATACTTTAATAAGATTTTAATCTTGCAGTGATGTCTCATGAAGCTTCACCATTTCATAAGTACGATGGAGACCTCGTAAATCGCCTCGTTGATCATGCAAAATATCGAGATCAATCTACAAGAATACTTTCACTTTTTTCAAACACTATTTTTTTTTTAAACTTTTTTGAGCGTATTAGTAGAACGATTGTGATTGGGATTTTAAATTCTCCTAGTTTCCCAATCACTTCAAGAATAGTTTGGAGTACTCGCAATGTTACGTGGTACAATGGGCGGAATACTATAATTTGAGCGAACTCAATGCAGAAGTCTTCCGAATTTGACAAATCGACAGGCAATCGCACAAACATGCTAACAATTCTGAATTCACTTATTTGTCAACTGCCAATCGATTCAACCAAATTTAACCAATTATGCAAGGAAACAGCTGAAACCTACATGGAAAAATATCCCTGGGCACCTATAACTTCTACAATGCATGAAATTCTGGTTCACAGTGGAGATGTCTAAGAAAGCTATCTTAAATTTTAAAAGAAGTTGCTGAGTCTTTGAACATGTTCACCAGGGAATACCGTTTGTAGCACGTTCAGCGGTTATCTCCAGCAAACAATTTGAAGACGTATCTGTAGGAAAATTCGAAAGAATAGGGGTACAAAGCATCACAGCGTCTCATCGCAGCATCAGACGAAGAAGATGATAACAGCAAGATGGGCAAATGGCATTTTTTGATGAACTAGATGAAATGGATATTTTTGAAACTTTCAAGGAAGAAATAAACAAATATTAACTATGTTGGTTTATTTAACCTCTTATCGCTACTCATCAAATCCGGTGCAACACGTGCGCCATCTTTCTTACACACTTTCATCCACTCGTTCTTTTAATCCTTGTCGTTTTTGAAGGCCTTCCCTGTTTTCCGGAACTTGGCCTTCAAAATCGCGCAGAATTTTTGTATTGGGCGACGTCTGGCGAGTTTGGCGGACTCGCCACCATTGACAAAAAAAAAACAACATCATTGACTTCATACCAGTCTATCAATTTGGCGATGGCTTATTTGCAAGATGCCAGATCCAGCCAAACAGAGTGTCACATTCGTGGGACCAAAGGAAGGGCAGCAGACGCATCTGGAGGTATTCTTCTTTATATATTTGGCCGTGGTGCCGATCGTTATGTACGGCTTGCTGAATTAGCCGCACCCACAGATCACCTAGCACACCGAGTACTTCTTGCCAAATTTGACGACCTTCTTGTTCCGGAACTTCTCCGGAACATCCAACCGGAACTTTCCAACAAAAAACTCTAGACCAAAGATCTGCTTGACAAACAAGCTGGAAGAATTGACCTTCTTGGCCACGTCCCAAATCGAATTTCTGGATTTTTCACGAACTGCTTGGAAGCCATCTTGATTGTCATTGTGGCAGATTGTGACGGTTATGCACATTACGCTCTAAGCTTGTTTTACTCAAAATTTCATCAATTTCTCTTTAAAAAAAAAGAAGGTATGCACAATAGAAAGTGTTGCAATATGCTCGAGTAAAATCTTTATTAAATACAAAAAGGCTTTCGTTGATAACCTCTGGTTCATTGTCATTTAGCCAACCTTCTTTCGAATTGTTATGTTTTTCCGTGCATATAAACAATATGATTCTATCCATATATTTTGGAAAATTTGACAGAATTTGATACTACAGCAAAAAACAAAAATAGTTCCTTAGTTTTGTATGGTTTTATAACAACAATCAACGTTCTTTGAGGAAATTAAAATTGTTGATCAAATTTTGGCTCTTTTTTTTCCTATTGTGCACAACTGGTGTAAATGTATTCAAATAAACAACTCACCAAACGTATTATCCTCGAATCCATTCGGCGTGATGATTTGTGTATCTTCTGTCGAACGAAACAAAACATTGTCATTGTTCAATACATCTTCGAGTACAATCAAACTTCAACCTACCCGGACAGGTAACACAATCCGGTGTCTTCTGTTGATTCGGTCCAACACAGGGTGCTCCTCCGTACAGCGGAATCGGATCGCTGCAGGTTCTCGATCGCTTCCGACCCTGTGCAGGCTTGCCCGGGCAGCGACATTCCAACCAAGCACTCCACTGACTCCAGCCACCATTAACTGTGAAAGATAGAAACAGGTCATCTTGCATTAAATTAAGCTCTTAATTGAATGATCGACACCAAGAATTACTCAACAACCACGGTCGTTGACAAAGAGTAGTAGGCCAGTGGAACAACCTAACCAATCAATCATCGTTCAATGCCGTCACTGGCAACGAGCCAATATGGCACGATGGATCCGTCAGATTCAGATAATTAGAAGGTGTGAATCACAGATCTCCGTCTAATTTGTGCTGTGCAATCCTCTGCGGTCAAAAGGTTCAACCAAAACAACCGATTTTTACGACAGACACCGTCCGCCGTGCGTCGGTGGTATCACGTTCGGGAGGGTGTCTCTCAAAGCTCTATCCGGGTTTCTTTTTTGCCATTGCGAATGATTGCCTAATAAAATCGCACAGCACCAAATTAACATCCTCAGCGACGACGGCGGCGGCTCGTTTGGCACAGCCAACGATTCAGTATTACCTAGTTTGGCTTGATGGCTCTTTACACGGCTGCCTAATCCACGGGAAAGGGGGTGTAATTTCAGTTTGCGTGTAATTTTCGGGACCCCGAGGGGTTTTTCGATTCGTTTCGCTCGCTCTCTGATGTTTGGCTTGATTCAAGTGCACGATGGATGGATGGATTGATGCAAACTGAGGAGATTGGCTTTGGTGCATGCATGAAGTCACTGGTTTTGAACAAGGTCTGATGATTTGGGCAGGGGGTGCCGATAATTGAATTAATCTTACGGTAATCCGGTGCGCCTTGTTTAGGTGGTAATGCGATGACGACCCCCATGGGGTGCTATTAGAAATTGAGGTTAATGCTCAACTGTGTTTGATAGTATTAGCCAGGTTGAAAATGACGGTTTAGGGTAGATATGGGGCCGAATTTTATAGTGCAAAAACTGGGCACATTAAATTGATGAGAAGTCATTGCTGGCGCATTCTAAATTTTAATTCTTTTGTCACCTTTTTGAGTAGAAGCAGGCTACTTTGGCTGCAGTAGTATCAACGATCTCGATAACAAGCAAAACTGAAGAGATAAACGTGTTCATTTGATAACGGTAAGCTTGAAAAGTCTTGTATTTCAATTCGAATAAAATACTTGGAAATATCGCAAAGTGAAAGCGGTCCAGATTTGCCTACAGCGGTTTCAGACGCCAAGGTCTATGAAATTAAAAACATCACAAAAATACTTCTACTCGTTGAGTTAGCCGAGATTTTGGCCATAGGTGATAAAAAGAAGCTTGTAGGCAAATTCTTTAGTTCCTTGGCCGCCTTTTTTTATCAAATCATCAATCGTTTTGGCCACGAAATTATTTGAATGTACTCTTCTCTTCAAATTTGCCCAGAACTTCTCGATCGAGTACAGCTGGGGCAAATTGGGAGGGTTGGCATGCAATTTTTGGGAGGCAAATCGTTCTGTAGATCTCGCTGCAAATTCCTTTTGCCGGGGAGGTAAAGTAGCCTTTGCCTTGCCAGTCTTGCCGTTCAATGTCAAATACGTCTCGTCGTCCATAACGACCACCACGGTCCGCTTCGCCGGGAAGATTTCTTTGACCAGAATCTTCAGCCGTTGTTTCTGGGTTTCAGCTTGGTTCTTCGAAACGGCTGGCATATGTGGATATCCATTTTGGCCAAATACTTCTTGACCGTTTGGCCGGTCTTACCGACTTCCTGGCACAACGCACGGAAATAAGGGGCCACCTTGCCTTCCGTCTTCCGTTTGACCTTATGTTGAATCCTCCGGTCGCTTGAAAAGGTCAAACAACTGGAACGAGGTTTCCGCTCGATGGACTCTCCCTTCTCCTGAAGTGCCAGAATCTTGTAGATGTATTTGCGATCGTATCCTTTTTAGACCCGGATAGAGGAGGCGGTACAAAAAAACCAATGATCGAAGTTGTTTCAATGTTCTCAGCTGTCAAATGTTCACTGTATATAAGCACTTAATATATATTGACTACTGATTGGTGAACCAACCACCAGGTGGCAGTGATATCGCATGAAACATTGGAAAATTTAGTCGCTTTTTTTAATGCACGCTTTACTCAGCCGAAAAGTTTGTATCCGCAATCTATTCACCCAAAATCTGAAGTAAAACACGCCTGAAGCATTTTAATTCGAGTTAAACTATTTATTTCATAAGTTGGGGATATGGTTTTAAATTCACACGAATATCATTATTGTGCATTAACATAAATACCTCTTACTTTGCGCCTCACTCTATCCTGCTTGCAGGGTTCAGAGACTCCTAAGTGACCTCATTATTAGTTCTGATTCAGGTCTATTGAAAATGTTTGTTCGATAAACAGTTCGAAAACTTCTTTACGGCAGCCTATCAAACAATTAAGTCACCTTAAATGCAACATAAATGCTGCTTTTGGCCCCATATACGCCTGCTTTACTGCAACGCTATGATAATTCTTCATCGATGCTATTTTGCATTAGAAATGCTTCTAAGGGCCTGTTCATAAACCACGTAGACTTGTTTTAAAAATCTTACATATTTTTGAAATTTTGTGTTGAGTGTGTTGACTTAAGTCAAACCCCTCCCAGGCTACTTTGGCTGCAGTAGTATCAACGATCTCGATAACAAGCAAAACTGAAGAGATAAACGTGTTCATTTGATAACGGTAAGCTTGAAAAGTCTCAGTAGCTCAATTCGAATAAAATACTTGGAAATATCGCAAAGTGAAAGCGGTCCAGATTTGCCTTACAGCGGTTTCAGACGCCAAGGTTCTATGAAATTAAAAACATCACAAAAATACTTCTACTCGTTGAGTTAGCCGAGATTTCGGCACATAGGTGATAAAAAGAAGCTTGTAGGCAAATTCTCAGTTCTTCAGTTCCTTGGCTCACTTTTTTGATCAAATCATCCGTCGTTTTGGCCACGAAATTATTTGAATATACTCTTCCTTCAAATTTGCCCAGAACTTCTCGATCGGGTGCAGCTGGGGCACATTGGGAGGTTTTCATGATGAATGTGGCACATGCCCCATTTCTGATTGTGAGGCCGACGCAGATCCGCCAAAACCCTGTCATCTGGTGGTACTCTAACGAAGGCGGCAACTTTGGGAGGTACTTCGACCGTAGATCTCGCCATTCACTACCAGCCCTGACAAAGGAGAGGTAAAGTGAGCCTTTGCACTGATTGAGAGCCACAGTCATTGCCGTTCAATGTCAGAAGTACGTCTCGTCGTCCATAACGACCACCACGTTCCGCTTCGCTTTACCGGGAAGATTTCTTTAGACCAGAATCTTCAGCCGTTGTGTTCTGGTTTCCACTTGGTTCTCCGAACACGGCTGGCTTGACTGACGCTAGCGATATCCACTTTGGCCAAATACTTCTCGACTGTTTGGCCGGTCTCACCGACCTCCCGGTCACAACGCACGGAAATGAAGCCCTGCTTTCCGTCTTCCGTTTGAGCCTCATGTCGAATCCTCCGGTCGCTTGAAACAGGTCGGACGGCCGGAACGAGGTCTTCCGCTCGATGGACTCTCCTGCCTCCTAAGAAGCGCCAGAATCTTGTAGATGTATTTGCGATCGCATCCTTTTTAGACCCGGATAGAGTGAGGCGGTACAAAAAAAACCAATGATCGAAGTTGTTTCCAATGTTCTCAGCTGTCAAATGTTCACTGTATATAAGCACTTAATATATATTGACTACTGATTGGTGAACCAAACTCACCAGGTGGCAGTGGATATCGCATGAAACATTGGAAAATTTAGTCGCTTTTTTTAATGCACGCTTTACTCAGCCGAAAAGTTTTGTATCCGCAATCTATTCACCCAAAATCTGGAAGTAAAACACGCCTGAAGCATTTTAATTCGAGTTAAACTATTTATTTCATAAGTTGGGGATATGGTTTTAAATTCACACGAATATCTCACATTATTGTGCATTAACATAAATACCCTCTTACTTTGCGCTCTCACCTCTATCCCGTTTGCAGGGTTCAGAGACTCCTAAGTGACCTCATTATTAAGTTCTGATTCAGGTCTATTGAAAATGTTTGTTCGATAAACAGAAAACTTCTTTACGGCAGCCTATCAAACAATTAAGTCACCTTAAATGCAACATAAATGCTGCTTTTGGCCCCATATACGCCTGCTTTACTGCAACGCTATGATAATTCTTCATCGATGCTATTTTGCATTAGAAATGCTTCTAAGGGCTCGTTCATAAACCACGTAGACTTGTTTTTAAAATCTATGTATATTTTTGAAATTTTGTGTTGAGTGTGTTGACTTAAGTCAAACCCCTCCCAGGCTACTTTGGCTGCAGTAGTATCAACGATCTCGATAACAAGCAAAACTGAAGAGATAAACGTGTTCATTTGATAACGGTAAGCTTGAAAAGTCTTGTATTTCAATTCGAATAAAATACTTGGAAATATCGCAAAGTGAAAGCGGTCCAGATTTGCCTACAGCGGTTTCAGACGCCAAGGTCTCATGAAATTAAAAACATCACAAAAATACTTCTACTCGTTGAGTTAGCCGAGATTTTGGCCATAGGTGATAAAAAGAAGCCTTGTAGGCAAATTCTTTAGTTCCTTGGCCGCCTTTTTTTATCAAATCATCAATCGTTTTGGCCACGAAATTATTTGAATGTACTCTTCTTCTTCAAATTTGCCCAGAACTTCTCGATCGAGTACAGCTGGGGCAAATTGGGAGGTTGGCATGCAATTTTTGGGAGGCAAATCGTTCGTAGATCTCGCTGCAAATTCTTTGCCGGGGAGGTAAAGTAGCCTTTGCCTTGCCAGTCTTGCCGTTCTATGTCAAATACGTCTCGTCGTCCATAACGACCACCACGGTCCGCTTCGCCGGGAAGATTTCTTTGACCAGAATCTTCAGCCGTTGTTTCTGGTTTCAGCTTGGTTCTTCGAAACGGCTTGGCATAGCGTGTGGATATCCATTTTGGCCAAATACTTCTTGACCGTTTGGCCGGTCTTACCGACTTCCTGGCACAACGCACGGAAATAAGGCCACCTTGCCTTCCGTCTTCCGTTTGACCTTATGTTGAATCCTCCGGTCGCTTGAAAAAGGTCAAACAACTGGAACGAGGTTTCCGCTCGATGGACTCTCCTTCTCCTGAAGTGCCAGAATCTTGTAGATGTATTTGCGATCGTATCCTTTAGACCCGGATAGAGGAGGCGGTACAAAAAAACCAATGATCGAAGTTGTTTCAATGTTCTCAGCTGTCAAATGTTCACTGTATATAAGCACTTAATATATATTGACTACTGATTGGTGAACCAACCACCAGGTGGCAGTGATATCGCATGAAACATTGGAAAATTTAGTCGCTCTTTTTAATGCACGCTTTACTCAGCCGAAAAGTTTGTATCCGCAATCTATTCACCCAAAATCTGAAGTAAAACACGCCTGAAGCATTTTAATTCGAGTTAAACTATTTATTTCATAAGTTGGGGATATGGTTTTAAATTCACACGAATATCATTATTGTGCATTAACATAAATACCTCTTACTTTGCGCCTCACTCTATCCTGCTTGCAGGGTTCAGGAGACTCCTAAGTGACCTCATTATTAGTTCTGATTCAGGTCTATTGAAAATGTTTGTTCGATAAACAGTTCGAAAACTTCTTTACGGCAGCCTATCAAACAATTAAGTCACCTTAAATGCAACATAAATGCTGCTTTTGGCCCCATATACGCCTGCTTTACTGCAACGCTATGATAATTCTTCATCGATGCTATTTTGCATTAGAAATGCTTCTAAGGGCCTGTTCATAAACCACGTAGACTTGTTTTAAAAATCTTACATATTTTTGAAATTTTGTGTTGAGTGTGTTGACTTAAGTCAAACCCCTCCCTCCTCCCAGAAACGTGGTTTATGTATAGCCCATTACAGGCTACACGCATTTAAATAGCATTTGAAATCCAACTTGACAACAGATAGCATTCAAGATGCTGTTATAATGCTTGTAGCATCTGAAATGCTGATCAAGGGTTAATTAACTGCATATGATAATGCTTATTGGTTACCTGGGCCCTATCATGGTTTAAGCATAGTGACACTATATCAAGTTTGGCCCAAAACAAAACATCTTGAAGATTCTGATCAAACGTAGAAATTTCTATTGCTGTCATCATCATTCTAGCAATTTTCTGTAAAAAAATTACTTTTCCTGTGTCAAAAACAAATGTATGGCAATTTGCATTAATTTTTAGAAAATTTCAGCAGCCTTTTTTGTTTTTAAACATTCAGATGTTGCATTTCTGACAGTATTGAAAGTTAGCCTTGGAAGTTGTTTAAATCTTCCAAGATGTATGTTTTATTATTGATGTCAGAATGACGCTTCAATATTTCATTAAAAAAAATCTAACTACAGTTTAAGAGCAAGTTATTTTGAGATAAAATTCTGTTTACTATTGCTTTTTGACTTTGGGTGATTTTAGATGAATCCAGAATGTAGCTTGAACTTTCGGACGAATCCCGCTGACCACCGTGCCACAGTCCAAATAAAGAGGTTCTGAATCAGATTCTGGTACATCTTAAGCATTTTTTTCGCCTACCTGTCCATAGCACTATCCACAGGTTCAATATTTTTGTCACTCGGTGGTTTCCTTTCGATAGTCAAAAGGTCAGTAAATGTTTGCAAGACACTATGGACTGTAGATTCGGACAAATCTAACTTATTCGTGAGTTTTCATTTCGGCTCTAGAAGATCCGTTGAAATGTCAAAACTAATCGAAGTTTTTTTTTAGTACAGGCTCACAGCTCGTAGTTAGTGTAAAATTTACGAATTTTAATTGACGTGTAAGATTTTGCTTCGTTTGTCTACACCCCAGAGTAAGCATAAACAACGAAATTGTTTGCAATTTTTCATACAAAAGTCATGACATATTGCCTTTATTATTAATTTACATGAAACATTCCATGAACATATTCCAATTCTAGTATACCACATATTTACAGGTTTTTTTTTTAATTTTGCAATATGGAATAAATTCCAATTCTTTGTGAATTTGGCAACACGATATAACAATACCTTGATCGTGGTTAGCATTGGTTAACAAAGAGATAATTTTTTTCCCCCAAGTAACTGCCATACTCATATGTCACTTTCAATGTGTCAGAACAATGATATTTAACAACCAAATGCAATTAAATGATGCAAGCGGAACTCCTACAGAGTGACGTGATTCTGATACCAAAACTGGAAACAAAGCATATCAAGTCATGATAGCAAAGATTAAAGGTCAAATGCTGTCTAACTGACAGATTGAAGGCTTCCAGAAATGTGACCCAGTGACGTGGCCTGACGTACTGCGAGTAAGAAGAATACAATCCCGAAAGAACTTATGTCACCAACGGTGAATCCTTAACTGAAGATAAAGGGTTGAAGACAAAGAAAGCACCTGCTCCTGACGGAATCCCTTACTTGACATTGAAAACGGCGATCCAGATTGGCCAGCTCAACATGATGCTGCAGAAATGTTTGAATGATGGTCACACTTCAGATAAAAAATTTACTAAATCCTGGAAAAAAAAACACCTTAAGGGCTTACATATGCTAAAGCGGCAGCCATTTATAATTGATAAAACACAGAATCTGTACTAGATATTGAAAATTTAATCACATCAGTTTGTGACTACAGTTGCTTGCTGTGAGCAATCTGATAGAGTTAGATTCGATGTTCATTTACAAACAATCGAGATTTATCATTTATGATCCAAGCAGGTTCAGTATCTGAAGCAAATTTGCAATCTCAATTTTTAAGAAGGAGGTGGCCTCGAGGAACAATTGGTAGAATTTGAATGTCTGAAAAATTGGCTAGTGCTGAAACGAATCTCGACGACGATTTACCTGTTGATGAAGTTTCTCGAAGCTACCAAAGTCAACGCTTCCAATAAAATTTCAAAAAATGTATGAAGAAAAGTCTATAAGGAGGAAGGGAGGTTCGAGATTTTCAAAAATGAGTTCACGTTGTTTTTGAACCAGTCCAATCGAGATTCACAGTACATTAATTTAACTACTGGAAGAAAAGGGCGTTGGCTCTTTTTGGCCTAGTACACATTGGACCTGTGGGCCAATGAGGATGGGGACACCGGGGCTGCCCTTGTTTTCTGACGGTTTATCGATCGACCACAGCCTGTATACAACGGTGGACGTGTGTACGTTTGATGCAATTCAAGACTACGTTCAGAGGGTGACGATGAACTCATCGTGATAGGAAAGTCGCTCAAAGTGAACAATGTGCTAGGACACGACGGCATACTGAGCCTGGCCATCAAGACTATGGCCTAGAAATGTTCAGAATGCTAATACAGTGATGTCTGAACGAGGATGTCTTACCGGAAGCCTGGAAACACCAGATCATCGTCGTACTACCTAATCCCAGTTTTAGGTAGTACTACGATGATCTGGCGTTTCCAGGCGTCCGGTAAGCCACCAGGTGATCCATCGGTGTATCGACCGACGTGCCTGTGGGATACGACGGACACAATGCTTGAAGGGGTAATCCTCAACTGGCAGTCAAATTACACAGTGGGTAGGCGGCTTGTCAAAAAACCAGTTTGGTTTCCGGATGGGCAAGTCAACGGTAGGTGCCATATTGTCCGTCATCAAAACGGCAGAGATGGCACTCCAGTAATAGAGGCGCAATTGAACACTAATGGTTATCGCAAAACAACTGATAAAGCTGATAATTGCTTAAATGGGCTCTACTGTTTGTTGTTAAAAAAAGTGAAGCACATTTTTCTTTTTTGTCCAGTGGAATATGAAGCTATAAGTTCATTAAAGCAAACAAAAGCATTTAGAATTTTTCATTTAATAAAATCTCTAAACATCATTTCACTGTTAAAAACAGTTTATGATTTCCAGTATATACGAATAAATGTTATTTCAAATTTGATATTGTTGTCATAGACCGTATCAAATTAAATAAAAGGGCTTAAAACAGGAACTCCAAAATTTTTTAAAGTTTTTTCTAAAAATAGCTAGGTATTATTGAAATGTCAAAACCATCATTCATTTTGATTGGCATTTTTTCTAAAGAAATTGAGAATTGATTTTCAATCAGAATAATCTTCTCTTCAGTTCTTTTCTCAACATAACTTTACAGGTACAACTGTTCATCAATTAAGCATTCAAGTCTATCCAAATTACTCATTTGAATGAGTTGTATGTAATTCACGTGTATGTCTCTGAAAAAGCTGCAATACACTTAACGCTAGAAACTATCAGTTCTATAGAGGGCCATAGATGGCTCCATAAGGCCGGTAAATCACTTCTCGTATTTCGTATTTTCTGAAAATAAAGAAGCTTTTAAGTGCTTTGTCTTTATCGTTATTTTATCATCACTTTTGTACGGTTCCCTTATCGATTCTGAACAAGCAAAGGTAGGCGCTTTGTGAGGCGATATTGTTGATCGGAAAATCGCCTTTAATGATTTTTAACTATTTTTCGTTAACAGTCCCCAGTCAGCTGGCAGCATAAATTAACCGCTAAATTCATAATAAATAATCCCTAAATTGAATCCTGGAAAATGTTAGCTGTGTAGTGGAGTACCTGTAACTAGAAATACGAAGGAAAATTTGTATTTTCCATTTAATCCCTACTAAAGGGTGTTACGATTAAAATTTGGTCGATTAAACATGGTGCATTTCCTCTCATCGTGCATTGAAATATTTTGCATAACCCTCATTTTGAAGATGTGTGCGTGTAGCATCATGCCTTTATTTTGATTATGAGATTGGCACTTCAGTTATCAAAATGTCGTCGAAGGAAGAGAAGCAATGCATCAAAATTTTGCACTTGCATGGCGAAAATCCAAGCTACTCTCATGGCAAGTTGGCGAAACTGTTGGAGCTGGAGGCCACAGTGACGGCAAAAAGACTTGCCCGCTGTTTCGAGCGGAACCCCAACCTCTTCGTCCGAAATATCGCAAAGAAGCTGGGAGTGGCGCCTTCAACCGTGGATAAAGCTTACAAACGAGCTGGACTGTCGACTTACAAGAAAAAGGTGACTCCAAATCGCAACGAAAACGAAAACACATCGGCCATAGCATGATCATGAAAGTTGTACACGACGATGCTGACGAAGTTTGATTGCGTGGTACAGGACGATGTAACTTACGCCAAGGCAGACTTTAAACCACTTCCTGGACAGGAATTTTATACGGCAGCTGGACCGAAAAATGTGGCAGATATTTTCAAGCACATACAACTGTCAAAGTTCGCGAAAAAATATCTGTTCTGAGGAAATTTATCTGAGCGAGTGCCACAACTTTCAAGTGATGCCCAAGGACAAGAACCCTCCCAACAGGTCAGAGCTCACCCCAATCGAACAATATTGGGCCATCATGAACAGGAACCTTCAGTCAGATGACTCAAAAATCTGTTGTGAGCAAGAAACAGTTCAAAGCAAACTGGCGTTCTGTGGCGAATGAAGTGGACAAGGAGACTGTACAAAATCTTATGGCAGGTGTTAAACAAAAGACCCGACAATTCGCATTCTGTAAAAAGGAAGTTTAATTGAATATTTCTCCTATACACTTAGTATCAAAAAAAAAGCCGAACAAAATGTTGCTTCCAAAAACCACGTTGTTCAGCTTTCTGTTACTCTGTCAATAATCAATATTTTTGGCTGAAAATTTGACAATTTAATAATCAATGTATAGACCTTATGTGAACAAAATTTCATGTTGATAAAATTTATAAATTGGGAGTTGTCATAACATATGTGAAAAAAGTCATTTTTGGACAAAGCAATTTCAAAAATCCGTATTTCTGTGAAAAATTTAGGTAGCATGTTAAAAATTTCTCCATAGCTTGAAAAAATACATTAAATAATGTGGACAAAATTTGAACTAATTCCATCAAGTGATTTGGACTACAGCTGGCGTCAAAGTTAACGCTCCAACATGAGCATTTTCCTTTTTCACCCGATACTGACCATGCTGAAATATCGGTGCAAAAAAAAGCCGAGGTGAATCTTATTAATAATACTGTACAACACTGTATACGTAATTTTCACAAACCAAATCATACTGAATTCCATGTTTTCAAAGTTCTTCGTGGCTTACACTAGTTATTTGGGATATTTCTCGCGTAAAATATCATGTGTATTAAAAGATGAATTTACTCTCGGCTTATTTTTTGCTCCGATATTTCAGCAAGGTCAGTATGGGGTGAAAAAAGCGAAATGCTTCATGTTGGTGCGTCAACTTTGACGCCAGCTGTAGTCCAAACCACTTGATGGAATTTGTTCAAATTTTGTCCACATTATTAACTGTGTTTTTTAAAGTAACGAAAAAAATTTCATCATGCTAACTAAATTTTTCACAGAAATACGGATTTTTGAAATTGCTTTGTCCGAAAATTACTTTTTTCACATATGTTATGATAACTTCAAATTTATAAATTTTATCAACATGAAATTTCGATCACATAAGGTTTGTACTTTGTTTATGATGTTGTTAAATTTTCAGTCAAAAATAGTGATAATTGACAGATACAGGAGGTTGAACATGAAGTTTTTTGCAAACAAAATTTTGCTCGGCTTTTTTTTGCTACCGAGTGTATTATGTATTAACTGAACTTGGAAAAGAAGAACAATTTGACTTATTGATAAAAGCTTTGATCGGCTCACAAACATTACTGTTTGACCAAATTTTGATCGGAACACCCATTACTTGTATTGCTTATCTTGACAAATACGCGTATTTCGTCTACAATGCGCAGACTTTTCCAGTGTCGTGTACTTATAACTGCCGTATATATACTATTTTTTAAACACAAAAAAAAAACGTTTACCTACAGCTAACATTTTTTTATGTATACCTATAGTGAGTTAAGACCAACATTTATTTAATATCCACCTCGCTTTTTTCCCTCTATCTAAGCTGATTATTCTTCAGCAGCGGGTGCTCCGCTGCGTCGGCTTTGTTGTCGTTTAGGTATTGAGTTGAAGAGCCATGTGTCACCGTTGCTTTTGTCATTGTTTAGTAGATTTGTGTTCTGTTGTTTGTTTATTTCTAAGCTTTCTGCGACCTCTAATTTCCAGAGTGTAGTTGTAGTCCGTGATGTCATTCGTCGATATGTTGTGGTTTTCCGTGAAGATGTGTTTTGCAACTGTCGATTTGATGTTATGTGAAATTCCTTTCTCGTTCTGTTTAGGGTTTAGTCACCTCCGCTAGATGCTCTAGCGGAAGAAATCAATAATCTCCACAAAGACATTAAGACATTTGTAGACAAAATACGCGTATCTGTCAAGATAAGCAAAAAAGGCAGTTGTAATTAAATTGAAAATACTCATTTTTCTTTGTTGTTCTAAGTTGTCAAAAAAATCTCAAGTCCAATCATTATTTTTTAACGCTCATTTATACCGTGTAGGGCAGAGCAACAGAACCTCTGTGAATGAGTTTATGAAACACATGTTTGTGTTTTTGACTAACGCCAGCGATTGTAGTTCGTTCAATCTGTATTTCAAGTTTTAGTTTTGATTCCTGTGTTTATTTTTAAATGAAAAGAAATGTACATTTAGAACTCAACATCTAGAATTTAAAGAAATGTTGTTTAGAACACACCTAAAAATTCCGCTCCTTAATTCCATCCAAAAAATTGTTATTCCCACTAACCTCAAGAGAGCTGCGAGTTGTCGGTTCTTTCCCTCTTAACATTATTTTTAATATTGTTATGGAATATTTAAAAGAAAATTTGGCTTTGTAAGTTTAATACGATTGAGCGTGGACAAATAAATCAGCGTGTTAAAAAAATTATCATCCTGAATATGGCGACAGTCACGAAAAATTTAATCACTGAAGGCTAAGAACTCAATTATTGCTCGATTGGTTTTTGAGATGTTTTTGAGATTGATTTTTACGACAACCAAAGGAATCATCAAAAATATAATTAGTTATATGTTTTAAATTTCCGAAAATACTCTTCAAAATCTATATCGCTATTATGATAAGGGTTTTCAGTTTGTCGATCATATCAACACGTCCATCACAACCAACAAAACCTTTGCCTTCCATTATAACAATATCCAAACCAAACGTCCGTTTTCAGTGCTGCCAAATTATGGCCGCCAAAAATTTTCATTACATACTCTCATGTTACATACTGATCCAACGTTCCATTACCTGTGTTACAATTTTTTGCCAGAAAATGCGGTTGAGGTTGTCTAATCTCATATATTGAACATATTGTTGCATCAACCTTTTTAATATAATAAACGTCTACTACGCACAGCAAGACTGCTTTATTTTTCCATTGGAATACGACATTCTCATTTGACTATTCAGTTTTTTTTGCTTTTACAAATTACTTTATTTCTTTCCACTAACTTTCGTAAATGCAGTACTTCAGTACTAATGAATGAGAACATAAGATGACAGTACCAGTTTTAGTTCGAAAGTTAAAGATTTTTGGCAACAACAATCACATCCTATGCCCAGGGAGCCATAATTGTTTTACTTTGCGGAAAATTCTTAGACCAGACCGAGAATTTAGCACAACCGACTTCAGCATGATGTTGCTTTGTTGCTGAGTCTTTGTTTTTCTAGATCCTATTCAATAAGATTATACAAAACTTTCCAACATCGATTAAAGTAATAATCAAGCAAAATTATCCACTTAGCTTCAACACAAACAAAGGTCTTCATTGTCTATGTTTGCATTCGGTATTGTATAAACGTAAACTTTCCTACCTATATCCCAATGGCTGCCAAAGCAAACAATCCTAATTTTTCCACCCAGCGAAAGACTCTACTGCAACGATCCCAGACGGTGCGTAAATAAACTCATTTGAATAATCTTTCATCAACTGTCTAAACATTCCGGCAAACAAATTATTTACACTTACTTCTGCAAGACTTCAAATGTGCACGGACAGGAGAGGAAAAGCCTGTGGCACTTGTAATCTGACGTGCCAAAGCAGGGAAAGTGACATGCTCCAACTGGAAGCAAAGCTTCTTAGCAGCCAACAACTACCGACGGCGACGCGTCTAGGAAAGAAAACCGAAAGCCAAATCGAACTTGAATCTGAAAGTTTTGCCAAACAAACAGGAGGCAACGGTGGCAGCAAGTTGCGACACTTTGTGAAAATTTGCATTTTTCCGGTCTGGCTACCACCGACTCTGCTTGTGTCACAAAACAGGCAGGATCGAACCGGATCAGAGTGAAAGAGCCTGCGTCACATCAATATTCAGCGCCCGTAATGTAATCCCAGCTGTTAGTACACAAACTTGCGACACTTGAGAGCACGACGGACGGCAGGTTGATTCTTCTGTGGAATTATGTCTTTGAATGGTTGAAAGTTTTGCTTGCCGAGGGTTGATGAAGGATATCTTGAGCCTAGAGAGGCTGCACAAGTTTTGGCCTTAGTCTTTTGAGTGATTTTCGGGGCTTACGAAGCAAACGAACAACTCCTGAACGCTCATTAGCAGCTCTATGGTGACAAACGATACAGCGAAAGTGATTAACTGAAGTGCGAGAGAGAAGTCTGCCAACGTGTAAAGCATAAATTAAACCGGTACATTTTCAATCGCATTTCCGCATGCTTCATTTACCCAAACATAATTTACTTTCAAATTAACATTTTCGTGCATTGATTTACTGTTATTGTTTTCCGAAAAATACAACACACTTTTCATCAGTTCCTCAGTTGCCTGGAGAAGAACTGAGGTGTGAAACGGATTTCGAATCAATTTCCATTCGGAAAGCCCCGAGGATACTACCAATTACCAGTCACCATGTGTAAATTTGCATCATTGCACTTTGGGAACTGAGTGTACCCCGATGGTTGGGATGCTGCAAAATGCGAACAACAGCTAGCGACGATATGAAACATAAAATTTTCCATTGTCATATGAACACAAATTCCCATTCGGGAAGTAAACTGCATCGATCGGCTCATTTCGCAAGCATGCAATTGAAATCAGATACCAATCAATGTTTAAAGCAGCGAGAATATCGACAGAAAGACCCTGCACAGAATAGCAGTACAAGAGCTGAGTTGCAATCATCGTCGATGGTGATGCAAAATAGCTCCCAGGCAGAATGTCTCACATTTCGTCGTTCATGACCTACTGTGAAATGGCGAAGTCAATTTTACCGGGCACAGCACCAGAGCGGGAGGGAAGATCATCCATTGGGCCCATTGTACTCGTGGTGGTGATGATGGTCGTTGAATTGGTGTTTCCCTTCTGGGGAAAGTTGTATGTAACCAACTGTTTATTCGGTGCCATAATGACAGCTGAGGGAGCGTTATTTTCTCATAACGATTGCTGTCTTCCGCCACTGAGCACCGAATAGCTACGGGGTGCTTATGGTGGTAGATGATAGCTGTGCCACTAGATGATGACCGGTGCAAACTGCCACCTTTTGATTTGATTTGGATTAGATTCAGAGAATTTAAAGCCTGTCTACGTTAAATATCGGACACTTTTCTCACAATGTTGATATATTTCACGGATCGTTGAAACGTTTCACTTATAAAACAGGTGAAACTCTACACTTTATTTCGTTGCACAACGTGTTTACATTCTTGTTACATGCAGAAAAATGACTTCCAATCAAGTGCGCAAACGCATTTTGTACCAACGGCAGAAAAATCAGTATTTATGGGTACGCGATCTTGCCAAGAAAATAAAACTGCCAAAAAGTACCGTGTTTGCAAATCATTTGACCAGCGCTTGACTGTAGATCGGAAGGGTTGGAGGTGGAACAAATCGAAGAGTATGCTCCCGACAAATGGACAAGAAGGTGGTAGCCATTATTGAGAAAAATCACAATCTTTCAATGCGAAATGTGGCTCGCAAATTTGGGAAGTCAAAATCATACGTACAAAAAGTGAAACAGAGGCGAGGATTGTGGGCGAAAAAAGTGAAAAACGTGCCCAACCGTGCTGTCAAGCAAAATTTCACTGAAAAAGTCATGCTACGGAGCTCTACAACAATTTTTCACATACATTTTCTTCTGTCAAAATGGACGATGAAAAATTCGAACTCGTACTATTCGAATTAAACTTCAACAGCTTCCGGGTCTGGCTTTTCATACCAAAATGCAAAGAAGCGTCGTTGCCGAGCATTTCCGGACCAAGAAGGTGTCCAAATTTCCGTAGAAGTAATTGATTTGGCAGACCATATGTAGTTGTGGCCGAAAGTCGAAACGTTTCTTCTCAACCGGCACTATCAATGAGGATGTGTACGAGAAAGAATGTCTGCAAAAGCGGTTGCTACTGTTTATCAGAAACCAAGAATCTCCAGCTCTGTGGCTGTGGCCTCTAAGCACTTTGCAAAATCCACCCTGGAATGGCACAAGATACAAGACATACCTGCCAAAAACAGCCAATCCATCAAACTGTGCAGAACTTCGCCCAATAGAGAAAGACTGAGCACTAGTTAAGCGGAAACTCTTCGAAACTAACAGGAAAGCAGATGGTACCGATAGTTTCAAGAGAAGATCAAGAATCATCACGAGCTGGGCGTATCTGAGACCACCGTACGGAACCTGATGGCTTGTGTAGTACAGAAAGTTCGAGAATTTTACAGAAAGAAGCATTAACATCTTACTCAACTGTTTCTAATGAAGATATAACTCTGTTATTGTGAAATAAGCAATCTGTTTTGTTGAATAATGCGTAATTTTGTTTGCTGCTATTATTGTTCCAGTGTCCGTTACTTAACGTGAACAGACCTTTGCAAATATTTTGATTTCTTGTGAAGTTCAGAAGTGCATAAGAAATTAATTCAGACATCCTTTATTTTTCATGAAGCGAGCAGCATTTTCTAGAGAATAAAAATGTGACTTGGGAGAGAAAAAAATATTACAAAATTTTCTACAGGATAGACCACAGGGTCTGGGATAAGATCTGGGGATTGTGCCGGCTATTCCATAACATTTATCTTACGCGCCCTGAACCGATTTGATACCAGTTTTGAGGTATGCTCACGTTTGATTTTGCCTTTCATCATGCATGCTTTTGCTTTCCTGACACCGTCGGATGCGAAGCTCGAGTGATAACCATGCTGTTGTATTGGTTAAGAGTGTCAGTTGATTAGAAGCGAATGCTTTTGTTAATATATTGCTATTCTTCTGTTTTTTCTGTTCTTATTAGCTGCACATCCCGCAAGGTTGCGTGGTGAAAAATATCCGAATTAAGCAGAAACTGGCTCGACTGCGTCACCAGCAACAGGTTCTGCAGCGACACCTTCAGGAGCTTGAGGAGGCACCCAATCCGGACCAGTCGGCCATCGAGCAGCAACATAAGCGTTATAGTGAGTGTTTGGTTTTTTTGAGGATTGAACAGAGCTTTAATTCCTTATTTAATTCGATTTCAGACAACCTCCTCCGGTACTATTCCTCGTGGGACAATGCACATAGCCAACTGCAGGAGACGCCCTCCAACCATCACTCGGTCCAATCCAACGCCCCATCCTCGAAGATGGTTCAAAAAGCGTAGCAAGGACACCAACGACAAAGAAGATGCAGCGTTGCATGATCCGGATGCTGACAGCCACTTCAGATAAAATTGCAAACTGCTGCAGCTAGTGCACTACTGTTCAGTGCCAAACCTTGAACCTCTCGAACTTTCAATATCTCATCCTGATCCCCGACCACTTTTTGCTGACTAACAACACAGGCGATAGCGAGAAATGCAAGCGAATATGTATGTGCTTAAATACTTGACATTTTTCATAATACCGTCTTTCAAAGTGTTTTCCCCTCCCTCTTAATCGAAACAAATCGGTGCTGTGCTTAGGAAGAGTGGGTGAAGGTGAAAACTCCGAGTCGAAAAAAGCCATTCGAGTTCTCTCTGACCAGCTCGCTCCTGTACTGGTACCGATAACGATAGATTGCAGCAGGAAGAGAAAAAAGTGTAATATCTGGAATGAACGAGTCCGGGTTATAAATCAGAGAAGAAAAAGAAGAAAAAAAGAACAGCGCAGTAAGCAGGAAAATGAAAATGAATAATGGAAGACGAGCAATAACACAAAGAAAAGCCGAAGTCGAGAGGATCGCCTTCGCCGTCGAGATGATAATGCTGATGAAGGGCTTTGCCTTTGTGTGGCCCACCCATTTCAACTTACCGTGGCGTATAATTTCACCTCCCAGGGCCGAAACGAGTTCACGTCTTCGACTTTGTTGGCCGGCAGAAATTCAAGAAGAAAAAATGCTCCACCAAAATCCGGAATAATGGATAAGGGTTTAATAAATATCGGAATTGGAATGACAAAAAAAAGTGGAGCTCTAGAATTTTTCAACGCAACTGCTACTGGAGACGGCTGAGTGAGTGTCGTTTGGAGTGGATGGCGGGGATGGGCTCTTTCCACTTCTGTGATGAAAGGCAGGAATGAGAGGGGAAAACGGTCGTATTATGACAGTAACGTCAATAATTTTTCTCAATAGATTATTCTGCATTTTTTCACCGAAAGCGGGTTGTCCCTAGCAGTTCAGAAATTGATTTCAAAGCGAGGCTGAGAATGCTTCAGGGAGGATAATTAGGTTTTTATTTTTGCGTTGCAATTTTCCCGAGTGGAAAATAAGACGACAAATTCGATTAAATGGAGCCATTTACGTTTACAGAATAACCTTTTCTTTCGTTCGAAGTAGCTTCTGGGGGGCAATTTTACGATTGAAAAGTTGTTTTGGAGTTGTTTGAGGAAATCCGAGAACAATTTTTGAATGATTACAAACTTCTAGACAACATAGTCAAACAGAATTCAGATTCCGAATTCCAGATTCAGAATTCCAGATTCAGAATTCCAGATTCAGAATTCAGATTCAGAATTCCAGATTCCGAATTCAGATTCCGAATTCAGATTCCGAATTCAGATTCCGAATTCAGATTCCGAATTCAGATTCAGAATTCAGATTCAGAATTCACATTCAGAATTCAAGATTCAGAATTCCAGATTCAGAATTCCATATTCCAGATTCAGGTTCAGAATTCAGAAAACGCTTTCTCATGGCAGTCATCACTTTCCATAACCGAGGTACACAACCAAACGATTTGTTTTAAAGTTATATATTGTTGCAATTTTCTGTCACTTACCACCTATGGGGCTTATAATACGCTTTATAGCTTTATTTCACTTCGTCCATTAATTCTCCCTTCTGTTTAAATAAAAGCATACTGATTCTTCAATTATTACTTCGAAGACCAAGTGCCTTCATCTGTTTTGATAGATTACTGACTTGACCTAATGCACATCTCACTACAATGTTGGTGAAGTTCCCTTGCTGGTTCGTACAATTTTCAAGTTCTGTGTACTAGTTACCAATGGCGTTTTGCATTATTTGTTTCGTAAATATTTTCACCGCAAGCATTTCTTACTTTACCGCTAACACTACACGTTCCGTCATCATGACGTTCATTTCCATTTATTATTATTTGGTTCGAAACATTTTTTTTTTCATTACAGCAGAGTTGCATTTTTCCGCTATTGCCTTCCCGTTTATTTTTTTTTCTGCTTGCTTGCAACATCCGATTCTAAGCCAAAACTATTTACAAAAGTCCTTATCTCAAACTAGTTTTTGCTCTGCTTATTATTCTGCTGCCCGCTTTCTCTCTACGTCACTTTTCATTTTCCGGAAGAAGGGAGGGATGCGTTTGTGTGTAGTTGTGTATAGTTATGTTTTCTTCTCGTTCGCTAAAGCAATTTATTATTGTTGTCATTTTCACTTTTAATGTTTCGTCATGTTGTTCTTTTGTTTTTTTTTTTGCATTTTTGAACCGATGAAATTTTTTCATCGCAAAAAAAAACTTTTCATCCTGATCCCAGGAACGGCTGCAAACTTGGGGAACTGATATTTCCGAGTGGTCTTTGAGAAAGAATGGAAGCAAAAAGTGGCTGGTAACAAGTTCGAAATGGTTACAGATAGCTGGCAGGGAAAAAGGTTAACATAAGCAGCTTTTTGTCGATCCCTCGTTGAAGGGGTGGAAAATTTTGTACCGAAAGTTGGGTAAGAGAAAAAAAATCAAAGAGATGCCGTCGCTGCCGCCACGGTTGATGGTGGACCACCACACAATTAAAAGTAAAACCGATTATAAAGAATCGGGAGCTGGAAATGTTGAACGTCCTTTCGCTTGCTGACGTTGACCACTATTTTGAAGACACATTTGGAGCTCCATTCCGCCTCATCGTGGGCCTCGTAGGTGATGAGATGGCTGCCAGCGCCGAAATCCGTTCCCGGGCTCTAATTAACAGCCGAAGATGGAAGCATAACGGAGGCGTAATTATAATTTATTCGAAGTAATGAGTGAGGGACAGCTTTTCTCGTGTCCTGGCAAATAGGGAATACTTACATTGGACTTTGTGATGGTAACGACCCCCACGTTGTCGGAGAAAATTGGTTCCTCCCAGGTGGCTTTAACGCTTTGATGTCGTCCCTCGATGGTGTAGATCTGGGTGTCTGGACAGAAGTCAACCGTCGGTGGTCTGCCAGCTGCGGAAACCATGGTGGGAAATAGTTGATTAAAATAATTGCAACGTTCCATGCTGAGCTACAATTTGCTGGAAATCTGTAGATTTCAAAATGTGTCAACTTGGAGTTGGGACTTATTCCGTTTTCAATTAGAAGGATTGACAGAACAGGCACCTTTAAAATGGATTATGCGATCATACATGAGGGAATTACCATCGCATGACAAGCCTCCAGAGCGTAAAAAAACTCACTCAATCGTAGCAACCGACGAACCGGTGAAATGAACACAAAAACAAAACAAAAAAAGACCTAACCTCTATCCCATCAAAACTCACCCATCACATTGACGACGAAGGTACAGCTGCTGGTTAGCTTGGAAACCGGATGTTTGGCCGTATAGCTGATATTAGCCGGTCCGAGTGTCAGCAGGAGGACATCCTTCTTGGCCCAGAACGGTTCGACCACGATGTCCCGCTCCCAGCTGACATCCGTTTTGGGCCGTCTCAGCTTGACCGCCGTCTGATCCGTCTCGTTCGGATGCAGCTCCACGTTCACGCTCGTCGGACAGGTAAGCTTTGGCTGAGGATATCCTGCGGGTAGAGAACGATAGGAAAAAAAAACACCAGTCAGCAATTAGAGGTGGGTTCGTTTACCACTTTCGGAATCGCATGGCAAAAGGGTACCCGGGAAAACTTTTTCCTTTGCAACCTGTTCACGTATGCTTGCATTGAGCGAGCGGAGCAAATTGTGTGTGATTGTGTTTCCACCTAATTGAACGCGGTAAGTGGTCCCCTTTGAACCAAGGACGATTTTTGTCTCAAGTGAATTGCATTGAATACGGGATTCCTGAAACCACAAGTGAAAGTTTTACAATCGCATTGCATCATGCAGTTTTCCCACATCCCTGGGGGTGGACCAGATATTCGTTTGTTAAATTATAAACAAAGCCATTCCTGGGGGGAAGGAAAAGGGAATCAACGAAGACACGGGGATCATGACCAGTCATCGGCATCTGATGCGCTTCTGGGGACACTTATATCCGTATGTGGAGGTATGTTTTTCACTGACCAGCTGGCACTACAGAGAGGACAAACTTTTCCCCAAGCTTTTTCCTTTTCCCCTTACACTCGCCTAACGAGCGGTAGATGATCATCTGAAAACGTCCAGTGAATATAAAAAGCTCTATGTATGTGTTTTGGGGGGGCAAACTCACACATGGCATGGCACTCCTCGATGGGGTCAAAGATGTCGGGTGAAAAGTTGTGACATTCGCTTGATTTATGCGCTAGTTTAGCTAATAGTTTTGCGCTGGGAAAAAGTTCAACCCGATATGGCGGTGATGCAATCTTCGAGGGGACACAATGTGTTGGAAGGACTATATATTTTAAAGGTTCCAGTGAAGTATCAAGAAGAATGTAAATATGATGACACAGGGCAGATGGGCAAAACTGATTTATGAGTATTGGATCGGAAAACAATCAGGCATGGAACGCCATGAGTGAGTTTTCTGTTTGTTTTTTTTTTTTTTCATTCGAGGAACTTACCACTTCGTCTTTTGTAACAGTACGAAGAGATATGCCCAGAGCACTATGGAAAGAATAGACAAATTTCGCGACAAATATCGGTAACTCGAAAACCATTAACTTTTGACAGATGATGTCTTCGGAAGATTTCATTTAAAAAATTATATCTATCTTTTGGTTTGAGTGGTGATTAGGGTGGTCCTTTTCTGTTCTCAATAAAAATTTCAACTTTTTATCAGAGACCGAAATTTCCGCCTACTTGGAAAGAGAAACGTCCCTTTTCACCCGCTTGGAGAAACAAATGAGAATAAGAGAAGCGAGAGACTATTATACGCTCACAGCAGTTTTCGCGAGAAAAGCAACGGCGATTTATAATTTTCGGAGAACATGAGAAGCTGATAAATCGTTTCTTTTTCAGTGAATCCTAGATGCTGATACTTATTTTTCACTTACTTTTTGACAACTGAAAATGCACCAATTTTTATGCTTGTTTTATTCTGACATTATAATCACATGGCGGTACCAGTGTGCACCGGCTTAGCCTTATTTTCGAGCTTTGCTATTCGTATACAATCTATACGATCTTGGTAGCATGTTTTCACTGAAAAATGTGACATGAGAAAATATTTTCGTTGAATTTTGGAGAGAGATATTTTCGCATATGCAAGAGAGAGGATAATGAATTATCGGCGAAAGAGAAGAGATGAAAATGTGAACTGTTCGCTACTCTTCGACAACCTGCTTGAAAGAGAGCATGGTTTTCACCCAGCTGAGTGAGAATTTCGATCTCTGCTTTTTATTCTTATGACTTAGAGTATTTTTTGCTGAATTGTAGATATTTGGAGTTTAATGAAACTTTGCTGAAGAAATTGACTTCTATCTCATCTACGTATCGTTTTATAACAGTTTTTCTGACTTTCCTTAGGGTGGGACTTAAAAAAATAGATTTTTTGCTGTAACTTTTTTATTTCAATTTTAATATGATAACTTTCCAAAGATGACTGTATGTGCAAAATGATGCACATTTTAAATATACAAGATAGTTCCTAGTTATTAAATAAAAAAAACGTTGTAAGGGTTGAAGTGTAAAAATTATACCCTTTTCAAAATATCTTACTCCCTTATTTGCAAGTATAGACAAACACAGAGTACGTGCACTGAAAGTACAAACTTCCATCTACATCTATTCTTTTGTCCCCTTTTGGAGAAAACCCCGTTTTAAAATTGTTAGGTTTTCCTTATTTTCTGCATAATTTTCGATCAGCAGCATCAAAAATTATCATCAAAGAGCAAAACAACGCGGATTTTTTTATGAAAATGTTTATATTTTGATATGAGCCCATCTTCATTTATTTATTACCATTTATATCACAGACAATTAGACATAACACATTGAACATTTTGCACTACCATTCATCGTCACTAACACATCTGCACCATCTGTTGAGCACACTGTGATGGATGATAAAGCTGAACAGATGGCGGTAGTGTGTCAACATGATTAGTATGAACGTTAAACATAAAAAAATCGAGTATACGCGTTATCTGTGATGATACTACCGACTATGAAACATTTGAATTGACCGTTCAATGCGTAATCGATGAAAGAAATTGCAAGTGTTATGTCTGTTTGTCTGTGTTGACTTATTTACATCTGTTTACTTACATTCATTTATTTCCATTAATATATTCATCTTGACATATTTTCATTCAGCTTTTTGCATGTAATTATTTACATATGTTAATATGCTAATGTGAATATATAAATGTTAATGTGCATATGTAAATATATTAATGTAAACGTATTTTCGTAATTATATAAATATAAATAGAAAAATGTACATATAATGATGTAATTAAAAATGTAAGTCAACAGATGTGAATATTTTAACACAGACAAACAGACAAAACAATTGTAGTTTCTTCATCGATTACCCATTTAACGGTCAATTCAAATGTATCTTAGTTGGTAGTATCGCCACAGGTTGTACGTATAGACGATTTTCTTACATTTGACGTTAATACACTTCTGCCTTCTGTTTAGCTTTATCATCCACCACAGTGTGCTCAACAGATGTCGTTTTTTTTAATGACGATGATTTGTAGTGCAAAATGTTCGTTGTGTTATGTCTGTTTGTTTGTGATAATAATGTTAATGAATAAACGGAGATAGGTAAATATAAAAATATTAAAAAAAATCATTAAAAACTCGCGATGTCACGCTCTTTGATGATAATTGTTGATGCTGCTGATCGAAAATTATGCTGAAAAATAGGCAAAACTAACAATTTTAAGACGAGTTTTTCTCCTAACGGGGACGCACAATTTTGCAAAGATCATGTAGGTAGAAGTTTGTAATTTCAGTACACGTAGTCTGCAACCCCTGCAACTTTTTTTCTTTAATAACTAGCAACTATCTTGTATATTCAAAATGTGCATCATTTTGTACCCTAAAAGTCAACTCTGCAAAATTTTAAAATTAAAATTGAAATAAAAAAGTTACCGCAAAAAACTGTTATTTTAAGTCCCACCCTAAGGTAAGTCAGAAAAACTGTTATAAAACGATACGTAGATGAGATAGAAGTCAAATTCCTCAGCAATGTTTAATTAAACTAAAATATCTACAATTCAGCAAATCCTATAAATCATGAAAATTAAAAGTTGAAATTTTTATTGTGAACAGAAAAGGACCATCCTAGTCACCACTCAGACCATAAGATAGATCTATTTTTTAAATTAAATCTTCCGAAGACATCATCTGTCTAAATTTAATGGTTTTTGAGTTTTCGGTTTTTGTCGCGAAATTTGTCCATTCGTACCATAGTGCAGAGGCACAAATTATTCGTTATGGTGATATGATTTTAAATTTGTTAATTTGTTCATTATATGTTTTATTTTTTTACCCCTTCTGTTAGTCAATTTTGTACTATTTAGAAAAAAAGTGTAAAAAATACAAACGATATCCATTTCTTTGACCTTCCTCGGGTATTAAAAAACTGGCACGTAGGACATTAGGGTCAATATTTTGCCGGATTTCAACCCTCTCGTGAAATTTTAACATAGACACAATGTCTTCTTCTTCTTTCTTAGCATTTCAAGCTTATTGCTTTCGCAATTTGCTTCTTGCTTGCCCTCAACTTAATGTTCTAAATGCACTTCCACTATTAATTAAGAGCTTTCGATGCCAGGTTCCATTTTTGCATTAGTATGATTGTGTGGAAAATACAATCATACTCTATACCTAGGGATTTTCCTTAACGAAAAATTCCTAGACCAGACCGAGAATCGAAGCCAGCCACCTCCAGCATGGTGTTGTTTTGTAGCCACGCCTTTACCGACTTAGATTAGGGACTCAACAATGTGTATACCCCATTTGAAAGGTTATGGTCTCAAAAATGCATTGGTGGTAAAAACCTAGTACCAGTGACATTGGCCACCGGCAATCAGCTACAAAGGGAAAAGGTTTGTCGTTTGTTGTCATTACTAGATTAGTTTCAGATTTTGCCGCAGACATGGCAGTGCAGTCTATCTTTGTGAAATGTAGCTCTAGAGAGTTGTTATCTTTGGCAAAATTTCTCAGTCAGTGAATCCAAATTCGGGAATGCGAATGATAAGGACATTGTCCTATCTTTTCAATTTTGGGACAAACAATAATGTAGCTTTATCATTGTTGCATACTCAACACAATTCAAGCTTATCAATGCATTAGGTCCTAAGGAACATTGAGAGATTCTTTTCGTCAACTTTCTCTTTCGTTAATAGTTTGTCCATTAAACGATTTGATAATGTTTTTAATGGAGGTATTGGATCGTTAATTACACTTTATATTACCGTTTTGTATGTTGAAATTACTTGAACATGTTTTACATAGTCGTAGGAACGCAAAAAGAAAGTCAACATAGAGAAAGTCAACAAAGAGAGTCTCTCAATGTTACTTAGGAAATAATTCATTGTTCAACTTGAAGTATGATAAATTGCATGGCAGTAGAATTAAGACAATGAACGAATGTTATATGGCCCGCAGTAGTCTAGTCCAGCTTTAGAGAATACCCTAACCGCTAGTAGTGGTGTCATCTGCTGGTGGTAATCAGCAGATCGGCAGCGGAAGCAAGCTCTGCACTTTCGAACAACGTTTGTCGATAGTAATTAGCTTTAGTTGTGCTTTGTTGTTAGTTCATTTAGTATTGATTAATAAATTTTAGTTTTTTTTAAATCAAATATACGTGAAATTCATTTAATTGGAGCCCAAGTAGGGACCAGCGCGAGTTCGATAAATAGTGCCGGGACGAAACAGTGCAGTGAACGTTTATTCGAAACACAACTTTACCCAAGTAACAATTTCAGTTTTATTCCAGCCGTATAGCACTCCTGCCAGCTTTGTTGATAAAACTACATTCAAAACTGTTTTGTTCACCAACACCTCTTCTATGCATCTTCAGAGCCAAAAGGTGTACAGCGTGGCCAACTCTATAGACGGTTATGAAAACAAATTAATAAAACCTTTACAAGACCATAAAGATTTGGAAAATGTTCTAGTGAAAGATGTTTTGACCACTTGAGAACCTTCATAAAACCTATTGGCTGCCATCAATACCAGCATGGGGCCAAATGGCCACAGCTGTCAAACTTCACGGCGATATCGTGGTTGGTTTTTGTTGTTCTGCTTTGTTCAATTCCCTACTATTCTGATTCATTTAACAGTAAATAATATCTAAGAAAAAAGTTCTAGTTAAGCCGGAAATTTTGTTTGATTGCAAAATATCCAAAACAAATTGAGGTTTTTCATATCCTATCATGCTCCAAAGCATATGCGCATTGAATTTTATGGTGAATATTGGCACTATAAGAGCCGAAAATTAATGCGCCTCGAAGGTTATGCGCGTTAACATCAACAAAAACAGATTTGAAACAAATGTATTTGATAAATTTATCATGAATTTCCTGAAAATTAGGGGAATTCAAAAAGGTTACCTTAAAAAAATGCAAAAATTGGTCTCCGATCTACAGTTCATTTGCATTACATTTAATATATGGTGTATTTATTTTTCCACATTTCAATTAGTTCTTTTATTTCAATATGGCGATTGGAAGAAATCACAGTTTTGCCTGAAAGCCAATTTATCTTCGCAATGGCTACTATAAAAAAAAAATGGTCATTTGGTGATTGAGGCTTGTGGTAGCAGGGCCAGGCGATCTCAATGAGGACCTTCCGAAGACTACGACCAGAGGGATGCGTGTCTTTGCATGACAAGCGACTGGCGACACCACGAATCCTTGTCCGGTCAACAAATCCTTCGATTGCTTTAGGGTACTGAGATTTTGCAAATTTCGACTGTAGAAGTCATTATGAGAACATAGTATGAGTATGTGCAATCATGTTTCACCCAAGAGCCTGACACTTGGCCGAAGCTTCCGTCGAGTTTGCCTATAAGCCATAGCAGCGATCAGGAGAAACGGGCAGTCGTCTTGCTAAATGTCGTGGAAATCGCTGGGCCCATTTCCGGAAGATTCAAGAGATGTTCATGTGCATTCGACTTTGTACGAATGCAGAAAAGGTGTTTCACTTGCTCCAGCAGAAACCGAAGAGGCGTTGAAATCCGTGGTGCAAATCTAACTTCTAAAACGCCTTAAGCTTGAACCCACAAGATCAATCGAATATGATAGCAAATCTCCGTTGAATAATCTGAAGAGTTTCCTTAATTAGTCGGACCTTTTGCACCTGGCTGGCCGATTGAAGAACGCTGATTATGATTCAAAATTCCCTCTGATTTTATCAGCTAACCACCAAATCGGCTTCTTAATTGCGCTCCTCCTCTACATGTGAGAACGGCATATGCAGAACTTGCACGACTATGCGCCAGAAATTTTGGCAGATGCGTGGACGTGAACTAGTCCAAAAGGTTGTTCGTAAGTGCATAAATTACTTCCGCTGCCGACCTGCTGAATACCACCAGCAGATGGCACCACTACCAGCGGTCAGGGTAGTCCCATCCAGAGTATTCTCAAAGCTTGGACTGCCTACTTCGGGCCATTTAACGTTCATCCATTGTATGGGGGGGGGGTCAATGCTTAGATGTAAGTCGCGATATTCTTTTGCCTGGCAGTAAAAGCGGTACACATCGAAATTGCTCCAAACCTTACTCCGTCGCATGTTTTAATGCGATTAAACGATTTGAAGCTCGACGCGGTCGGGTAACCGAGCTACAATGCGATAACGCGACAGCTTTCGTCGGGGCTGATAGCGAGTTGTAATTGTTGCGTCGTCAGTATCTCGAACAGGACAGACGAGTGGAAGAACTATTATCTCGATTCCGGAATATTCTTCCGTTTCATTCCTGCTCGTTCTCCGCATATCGGAGGTCTGTGGGAGGCTGGACTAAAGACGTTCAAATGCCATTTTCGACGGATTTTTCCTGCAAACTCCTCCGAGATCGCAGTAGGCCGTGCTTTGAAGCTGACGTGTTTTGCTTTTGCTGCGTTGTTTTCGGGGAAAACAAAATATTGTACCAGAATAAAAAGTTGATTTGTTTGTTTAAAGATCCTTAAGACATTGCTTCACAAATTTCACAGGAGAAATGTTCGGATTCGGAACTCTCGATGATACCAGGAAGGAGTCTTTCTACTTGATCTGCTGTTCATTGTGTTCATTGAACAGATCATTAAGCGCTTTGATCTAAATGATCCTGTTCTGATTACTACATCGTGTGCATAGCTGCAACTTTGAAGGCGTTTAACTCGATTATTAAAATATATTCGAATTTCTTGGAAATCAGCGAGGAACAGGCCATTGAAAATTAGTGTCGTGAGCTGAGGACGGCAATCACTTGTAAGGTGGAAGAATCGGATGACTAAAAACTTTATGAAGAAACCTGCTGTTTCAAACGAGCAGATGGAAAGCTGGCTGTAACCTTGCCAAGAGTACAATCTAAGATCCGGAACCGCCTGAGAACATACACCATGGATGCCACGCTACGATCCAAGTGTTACATAAAAGGGAAAGAAGGAGTTGATCAGCTAACATTAACATCAGAACTAAGTTCATCAAATTTATACACATACATCAAAACATTGATTGTGTGTTGATTCCGTTCTGATTTTGTTTGCCTATCCATGAACTTTTAGTTAAAACATCAAAACAAATACCTCATGATTTATTATCATGTCAATTCTGGCAGAAGGGCTCAGGTGCAATGATCGATTTCCTCTGGAAACATGAATCCCTATACTGATACTGATCCGTTTTCCTTTAGTGTGATGTAGGAAAACCGATTATTGCACTTCAGCCCTATTGAAAAGACGGCTAAGCAAAATAAATCGACACAGATTTTTCATTGGAGCCTAACCGACAAACGCAAACAATGACTTCCATAAACCATTCCGTAAATTTCTCAAGGCACAAAGGCTACCCATGTAAGCCTCCAATTTTATCGGATAGGTGAACTCTTCCGCTTCATAATCACCATGGTGGATTGATAAGGCGAGTTTTCAATGACGAGAAATTCTCAAAAAAAGCCATTGTTTACGTTTCTCAGTTAGGCTCTAATGAAAAATCTTTGTTGAAATGTGTTTTGATGAGTATATAGCGTAGGGAACGGCTCCAGCTCCCCGGTACCCTATTCCGTGCATGGGGTAAACGTTAACCTACAACGCTCATTTTTTGCAGTATGGTGCTCCATCTAGTGCACAAAATGAGCGTTGTAGGTTAACGTTTACCCCGTACTTGGAGTAGGGTCCCGGGGTGCTGAAGCCGTTCCCTACTCTATCTGTTTTATTTTGCATTCAATTGTTTAGCATTAGATGGAGTGCATTAGAATTCAGGCACCTGAAAAGTTGCCTTTCTACATTTACAAGACAAAGTTTGAAGGAAATTTGTTTGCCAAGATTTTCTGCAGTTAATCACAGATAAAAAAAATATATTTGGCAAAAAATTAAAGATGGAAACGAAAAATAATATGGCAACCCTAGTCGCAAGTCACCGGTGAATAATTTTAGTCTCGGAACCAGTGCTTTAAACATTCATTTCGACCCAATGCTCTAATTTTGCCAACAACTCGTTCTAGAAGCTGATTTTCCCAATAGGACGTATGAAAAAAATTTGGTGCTTGATTAGTTTCATAAATTTGATTCACAATGTATTGTTCTAACTGTTAAACCTAAGACGTGAGAGGCCAATATCTGAATATTCAAATGATATTCATCAATGAATATCATTTGAATATAACAGTGAGTATAACACTTTCTATATACCAGTTAGGGCAATGCACTGTTAGACAAAGTTGTAGAATGTGTCAAGAGCTTATATTTTATCGTACACCATATTCATGAATTCAGCTGTTGAACAAAGTTATCGGTAAATTTACCCAATTTCACGAAATAATATTTTACAGCACTGCTCTACACACTACCCGTATCACTAGTCATCTCGGTCACTCGTACGCACATACGGGCTCGTCTCGTTCCACGAGACGATTGACCAGTGTGGAAGTGTGCGACAGTAATCCCGATTGTTTGTCGATCGTGGCTCAGCTGATCTTTGAGTCAAGAAGTCCAGAAGTTGGAAGTAATTAAATGGCCGCGGATACAACACCATTGTTCTGTCTAATAAAATATATTTCTGTTTGCATACCAAACGGTATTAATAAATGGCTGAAAAGCTCTGTAGACTCGCAAACACAGAGTTTTCCTGAAAAACTGGCAACCCGATTATAAAAAACAACTCATTCCTGTTCATGAACGAAGATTTATAATAAATTGACACCCTTTTACACAAAGTTATACGATATTAAAAAGAAATCCCCATTTCGGTCCAGCAAGGCACTAAGGTTTGAGATGAGAAACTCCAACTGCCATATCGGAGAATCAATTTTAAAAACAAATTGCAACGTTTCTTCATTTGAAATCTTATGTCTAGCCATACTTACGGACACACGCTCCACTTTCGTCGCCAATCCATTCGCCCGTCGTTCCGCAAATCTTGGAATACTTCCCCTCCAACCTGTACCCGGTCGGACACTTGAGAATGCACTGACTGCCGGGTCGGTTGACGATCTTCAGCCGCCCTCCGTTGGGTCCGTCGGAAATTTCATCGATCGGTCGGCTGCACTCCAGATAGCCGTGCCTCGGAGGAAACAGCGGCGGACAGGCCACATCCGCAAGCTTCAGCGATTCGTTCAGCACTGTTGGGCGAAGAAAGAGCGAATTTGATTAGAGAAGATGAAGGCATTTTATTCGATATCGAAGCAGGCCATTTCGGGTTTCGATGTTTTGAAAGAGGAGCAGAATTTATTTAGGAAAGAGTTGGGTAAGAAGGAATCACGCAGAAGGGTGTTTGGAATACATAATCACGCCGTTTGAATTTCAATTTTGGCTGATGCTTTTAAAAGATAGCATTCGAGAGCAGAGGTCACTTGGTAAGAAAAGCGTCTGAATACCTATTTTGGGATGTTTCCTCCTTTTTTTCAGATGCAGTTGAATCGTGCTGGTTGTGTGAAGCAAGCTCACGTTCGGAAAATCCCATTCAATCATTTGATTATTTCTCGCCATAGCCTCGCCGTTCGGAGGAAAAGTGGGACCCAAAAATGTTCCCTCCAGATTAAATCGAGTGGAAAAATCTTCGCCGCAAAATTGATACGAAAATGAGAATGGCAGCTTTGAAAGTAGCTCGATTGCCTTCCGATGAGAGGGTGAAAAGTTGGAGGGCGATTTTTCCACGTAATTTGACACTCCTTTCTGGAACGGTGTCCAATTAGGAGCGGTAGTAAAATTTGAATATTCCGTGCCGCAGAACTTTTTAATTAGAGAAACTTTTCAATTTCGTGGGCATGATTCAATTGAATTCCATGGATGCGTTCAAAAATGAGCAAAACTGATTTAATCCGTCAAATTTCAACGCGAGAATTCCAAGCCTTCACTAAACAGAGATTTAATCGTTTCTTTTCTTTATAATGATTGGGTTTGGTGAGTTACTAAAACAGCGCTCAAGATCACATCGGACCGAAGTAGGAAAACATCCCACTATGCAAAATTTACATTTTTAATCAAAATTCTACCCATTACCGTTCTTCAATTCTTCGCACTTCGTAGCATCCAAGCCGGAACATCAACCAACCGTCGATGGAAGAAGACAAACGAAAAGAAAATTGGCACCTTTCGCTCCGGACGCCCGCGGAGGATGGATCGGAAAATTTCTGCCGGAATTTTTCACATTTTAACTGACACCACTTGCGGAATTTGGCGTATTTTGCACTTGGTCCGTTGGAGCTGCTGAGCTGCTGCTGATGATCGAAGGAACGAAAGCGTAAATGAGTGAGTGAAGGCGACAGCTCCCGGGTGCCTTCCGTTCCGGTCGTCATCAAGGAATTCATGGCGAAATTTAAATAATTCAATTAATTTCCAAACGTCTAGCTTTCTTTGTGAAACTGCGCACAGTGGGAAAAATTGGACACAAATCACAACATATTAAAGGCCGCTGGATAAGTGCCCTGTAAAATTGCTTATCATATGGCAAAAAATGCGAGGAATCGAATGATGATAGTTTCATCCTAGGCAGACCCCGGGAAGTGGCTCATTTTGCCCGATTGTCCCCTAATTTCGGAAGAAAAATTGAATAATCACACATTTATCATATTAGCTCTGATAATATTGCATTCATTCGTGCTGTACTATTGTGGAAATGTCTGGAGAATCCAATCTAGGTAATATTGTCTTGTAAAAACGTCACGAACTGACCATTTTGCCTGATATTCTCCACATGCTGAAAGTACTAGATATGCCATGTGGTTTTGGAAATTTGGGCGAATTAGAATCTATAAAAATGCAATACACTATTGTGGAACTGTCCGTGGAACTGAATAGAGAATATGAAGTCTTGTGTAAACATCAGTAATTCTCGAGTACTTTTTCAAACAGACGTATGTGATTTTGTAAACAAAGAGGGGAAGTAAATTTCAAACGTAAATTTCTCGAAACAATCAACACCCTCACGGAAAGTAACATTACCATCATGTTAGGGAACTGTAATTCTTTGTCTTGGTGGCCCTAGTTTGCATGAAGGTGCTAAGGGTTTCACGGATTTAACGTTTGAATTTTACTTCCCCTCTTTGTTTACAAAATCAGATACGTCTGTTTGAAAAAGTACTCGAGAATTGACCATTTTGCCCGCTTTTCCATAGATACTGGAAGAATCAATAGATAAAATGCGATTTTTGGAATAGCTCCGCATTAGAATCAAATCAAATGAAAATGGAAAATCGAATGAAGTGCATGTCGACCTAGGCAGACTTCGGAAAGAGGCTCGTTTTGCCCGACTTTCGTTTAATTTTGAAAAGATAATCGAATAATCCTACATTGATCACTAATAATATTAAACCCATTTGGGATCTAGTATTAAGAAAACGTCTGGAGAATGCGCTTGAAACTTTGGATGCTTCAAAGGGTGCTGGACCAGACGGCTTACCACCTATATTTTTAAAATCTCTTTCAAAGGAGCTAGTTAAACCTTTATTTTGGTTGTTTAATTCGTCATTGGAATCCAGTGTTCTTCCTACTGTTTGGAAAGAATCTTTTTTGATCCCAATTTTTAAAGATTTTTTGGAAAAAAATCTGATATTAAAAATTATCGTGGGGTTGCTACATTATCAAGCATCCCGAAACTTTTTGAATCTATCATAAATGATAATATATTTTCGCAAGTGAAGACTTTAATTTCTAATAAACAGCATGGTTTTGTTAAAGGGCGATCAACAGCCACTAATTTGATACAATTTGTAACTTTTCCTTTGAACGTAATGGACAAAGGAAATTGTGTTGAAGCGTTATACACCGATTTTAGTAAAGCATTTGACAGAGTTGATATTCCACTGTTGCTTTTTAAATTATCCAAAATGGGATTCAATCCTGGGCTACTGAAATGGATTGAGTCTTTCTTGACTCAGAGAACGCAAAGAGTAAGATTTGAGGGAAAACTTTCAACAATTGTGAACGTTACTTCGGGCGTGCCAGAATCGAGAATTCGAGAATTTGCAATGATAGCTTTCCTGAATGATGTTATTATGCAGAGAGTAAACACACAAGAGATTTTAGAAAATCTTAACTTCTATGCTCCCTCTCGCTTCCTAAGAAATAGACAATTATTTTACATAAACAGTCAAAGAACAAACTATGCAAAGAATGGGCCTTTAAATAGGATGATGTCGTGTTATAATAAGTATTACGATTTAGTAGATGTGACAATGAATAAAAAAGAGCTTAGGAAAATTTTCTTTTCACGGTTAGGGTAAATTAAGATATAACGAATTAGACTTTAAGTACTATTTGTAAAACAAAAGTGGTCTACAAAAGATTGACGCCAAATAAATAAATAAACAAATAGAATCCAATGGAGGCAATATCGTCTTGTTAAAACCTCATCAACTGTACATATTACCCGATATTCCCCACATATTTAAAACACTAGATATGTCATGTGGTTTTCGAAATTTCCGCGAATTAGAATGTATAAAAACGCAATGCACTATTGTGAAACTGTCTAGGGAATTGTGTTGACTAGTGTAACTGCTGAATTTATATTTACTCATTATAACCCTCTATTGAATACTCGCTAATAAACGTGTACCCCCATTCAGTTAATCAAACCTATCCAGAACACACGTGTTTATTTTCGTTCTGCAAATTCCCATAGGTTATGGGCCCAGAAAAATAAAACGTTTATTGCGTGATTAAATAATTAGTTCCGAGTCAGTTTTCGCGAGTGCCGTGTCGGAAGATTCCGAAATGTCGACGGATTCGAATGCACAGGGTGCAGTCGGCGGAATGGGATCGTTTAGTGCCGGAGGAGGTACAGCCGGCGGAGCGGCGAATGTAAACATTGGCGCAGGAGGAGGAAGCATTTCGTTGCCGGCAGTGGATAAGTTGCGTGGCCGGGAGAACTATTCAACATGGTCGTTTGCCACCAAGATGCTGATGATCCGGGAAGGCACTTGGGACGCAGTAATACGACAGGAACAGGATCCGGAAGATGCACATACGCTGCGAGCGTTAGCAACGATATGCCTGAGCATTGAGCCGATTAATTACAGCCTGGTGCAGAGTGCGAAAAGGTCGAAGCAAGCGTGGAAGAACCTACACGATGATTTTCGGGACGACGGAATGACCAGACGGATAGGTTTGCTTAGGAAGTTGATTCTCGGAGTGTTCGTCGGTGGAGGAGTATGTTCACGAGTTGATGTTGACCAGCCACTAGTTGATGGAAGTTGGTTTCGTGGTCGATGATACCTGGCTTGCGTGTCTGTTGCTAATGGGTTTGCCGGAAGCATACGAACCCATGATTATGGGTCTCAAAGCGTCAGGAACTCGGATCACGGCGGACGCAGTCAAAGCAAAGATCCTCCAGGATGTGAAGATTGGTGGTGTTTCGACGGGAGACTGCAAGCAGGAAGCATTTTAAAGCAAGAAGAAGCCCGTCAACAACAAGAAGAAGACCAACAAATCGAAGATCCAGTGCTACAGGTGCAAGCAATTCGGTCATTTTGCTTCGGAATGCCAGCAGAAAGGATCAAATGAACCGAAGGATAAGAAGGACAAATCGGGAAAAAGGAATGCAGCGATGACCACATTCGAGAACTCGAAGAAAAGTGAGTCGGATTGGTTTTTCGATTCAGGTGCCACATCGCACATGTGTGGCAGTAAGGCGTTATTGCAGAATGTGCGGGAAGCGTCGCAGCGCGTGAGTATGGCCAACGATGTTGAACTATCCGTGATTGCTACCGGGAATGTGAAGCTAGAGGCAGACATTGGAGGAGAGCCATGTGATTTGGCAATTTCCGATGTTTTGTGCGTTCCGGAGATTGCGATCAACCTTCTTTCGGTGAGTAGGATTTGCAGTAAGGGCTACAGCGTTCAACTCACCAAGGATGCGTGCGAAGTGTGGTCCAATAGTGGTGATTTGGTTGCCGTTGGACAGGAAACAAGTGGACTGCGAAGTCAAAAGGTGACATTATACTGTGGCATCGCAGAATGGGGCATCTCAACGAGCAAAGTTTGATGAAGCTTCGGAATTTGGCAGACGGAGTTGATTTCGGTAATGCCAAGCTTCCTACGTGTGTGACGTGCCTCGAAGGAAAACATTTTCGACAGCCGTTCAACAACGAGGGCACACGAGCGACCGAAGTGCTAGAGCTAGTACACTCGGACCTGTGCGGTCCGATGGAGCAAGAGTCAATCGCCGGTAGCAGATACTTTCTGTCGCTATTCGACGATGCCAGTCGCAAACTAGTCGTGTACTTTTTGAAGTCAAAAACAGAGGTCATTGACTGCTTCAAGGAATACAAAGCCCTAATGGAGAACCAGACCGGGCAGAGGATTAAGGCACTTCGCACCGACAATGGAACCGAATACGTCAACAAGGAGATGAAGCGTTTTTTTTGCGCAATTACGGTATTCGTCACGAAACGACTGTACCGTATAACTCCGACCAAAACGGGCTGGCGGAGCGCATGAATAGGACCGTCGTTGAGAAGGCTCGTTGTTTGTTGCTGGACGCAGGCCTGGACAAGCGCTTCTGGGCGGAAGCTACAGCGATGGCGACTTTCTTGATAAACCGATCGCCTACCAAGGGTGTTCTGGTGACACCGGAGGAGCGTTTCACTGGAAATCGACCGGATCTATCCGGACTGAAGGTTTTTGGCGCTAAGGTGATGTGCTACATTCCCAAGCAGCGCAGGCAAATGTGGGATGCAAAGTGGGGGGGAATCTTTGTTGGCTTTGCATACCAGTCAAAAGGATATCGAGTGTACCTACCGAGGACGAAATCGGTTCGGATTGTTCGAGATGCAGTTTTCCTGAGCGAAGAGGAGCAGTTTTCGGCAATAGTTCCAGTGGATGTATTTCCGGAAAATCGAACAATGGTGCAGCAGATGCTGATCAGTGAACCGAAAGCAGGGGGAGTAGACCGACCACTGGTACAGCTTGATGACGAAGGGGGTGACGGAGTTGATGAAGAACCCGAAGGTGATGCAGAAGCCGATAACGAATCTGTGTGCATCCGAATCTTTGGAATCACCATCAGCAGAAGCCGTTACGCTCCCTTCACAATCTGTAGATCCGCTCGCGATCAGGCGCAGTGAACGGGAGCGCAGGATACCAGGCAAGTTTCGCGATTACGATATGGCTTTCAGTGTTATCCCTAAAAGATTGTCCGTGTCTCAGGAACTACCGATCGATGGCAGCGCTAGTTTGAACACTGCCGAGCCGCAGTCCTTTCAAGATGCGATGGCATCCGGTGAGAAGCAGTTGTGGCAACGCGCTATGAAGGAAGAGTTCCACGCACTGATGACGAACAAAACCTGGGAGCTGACAAACCTACCACCAGGACGCAAGGCTCTGAAGTGCAGATGGGTGCTGAAGAAAAAGATGAACTCCGATGGATCATTGGACCGTCACAAAGCTCGTCTCGTGATTAAGGGGTTTTCTCAAGTCAAGGGCATTGACTACACTGAGACGTACTCGCCTGTGGTCAAATATGCTAGTGTCCGTTATCTGATGGCCATGGCAACGCAGCTGAACTTACGGGAGATGGATGCAGTCACTGCCTTTCTGCAAGGGGACCTGTCAGGTGAGGAAATTTTCATGGAACAACCGGAAGGGTTTGTTCAGGGAGATCCACGAAAGGTTTGTCGGCTAAAAAGGACGCTGTACTGTAGCTGAGGAAGATCGGATTGAAACGTTCCAGCTATGATCCATGTGTAAATTTCATGACGGACGGGAAGCGGATCATTATCATCGCAGTATACGCTCTTCGCGAACGATCCAGAGTGGCTTAATGCGGTGAAGCGTCAGTTGTCAGAAAAGTTCCATATAAGGGATTTGAATGAGGCCAGACAGGTGCTCGGAATGCGGATCAGCAGGACTTGTGACACCATAGCGATGGACCAGCAAAGATACATTGAGGAGTTGCTTGTAAAGTTCAACATGGTGGACTGTAATCCGACGTCGACGCCAGTGGAAGTGAACCAGCGACTTTTGAAAGCAATGAGCCCAAAGACGCAGCAGGAGCAGGAGAGAATGCAGAACGTTCCGTACCGCGAGTTAGTGGGCGGCCTGCAGTTTTTGGCGCAATGTACTCGTCCTGACATCGCGTACGCGGTTGATGCAGTCAGCAGCTTCTGCAGCAATCCTGGTGAAGCCCATTGGACGGCGGCCAAGCGTATTTTACGTTACCTTCATGGTACGAAAACGCAGGGATTGACCTTCCGAAAGGTGTCTGATGCGGTGTTTGAAGGATACAGTGATGCAGACTGGGGAAACGACCCCGATTCACGACGATCGATCACGGGATACCTGATTCAGTTTGGAGGTGGGTCAGTATCGTGGAGCAGCAGAAGACAACCAACTGTAGTGCTCTCTACGATGGAAGCCGAATATATGGCGTTGTCAACGGCTTCGCAGGAGGCATTGTGGTGGCGTGGCTTTCGTGCGGAGATACTCAGCAGAAGGGAACCGATAATTATTCACTGTGACAACCGTAGTACAATTTGCCTAGCAGAGAAGGAAATCGGATATTCGCCGAGCAGTAAGCACATTGATGTGCGATATCATTTTGTCCGAGAACAGTTGGAGAATCGTACAATCCAATTGAGGTACATCAGTTCGGGTGACCAGAAAGCAGACGCGCTCACAAAACCCGTTGCTGGTCAGATGAAGACAGTGTTCGGGATTTCGAAAATTCACAGTTAAGGGGAAGTGTTGACTAGTGTAACTGCTGAATTTATATTTACTCATTATAACCCTCTATTGAATACTCGCTAATAAACGTGTACCCCCATTCAGTTAATCAAACCTATCCAGAACACACGTGTTTATTTTCGTTCTGCAAATTCCCATAAATTGAATGGAGGGGATTTTGACTTATGTATACGTCAGTTATTGTCCATTTTACCCGCTTTTTCCTGCATATTGGAAGAATCAATACATATATTATGCGGTTTTTGAAAAAGCCGTGCGCTACATTAAAATCAAATGCACGGCAATATTATGAAAATGTCTGGAAAATTGAATGAATGGGATGTCGCCTTGTGCAAACCTCGGGAAGTAACTCATTTTACCCGAATTTCCCCTTATTTTTGAAGAAAAATTGAATAATCCTGCGTTTATCATATTAGCTTTGATAATATTGATCCCGTTTGTGCCTTAGCATTGTGAAAATATCTGGAGAATCAAACGGAGGCAATATCTTCTTGTAAAACGGCAGGAACTGTCCATTTTGCACGACTTTCACCACATATTGGAAAAACTAGATGTAACAAGTGGTTCTCGAAAGTTTCACAAATTAGAATGTATAAAAATGCAATGCTCTTTTGTGGAACTGTCTGGGAATTAAATGTCCATTTTACCCGCCTTTCTCTGCATACTGGAAGAACCAATATTTAATGCGGTTTTTTAAGTAACCGTGAATTAGAATAATTTTTTTTTATTTGTGACACTTTCGTGTCATAAAATATTGTATAATATTTCCAGTATTATCTTCTTGCCGTTTGACCGACTTCGTTTTTAAGGGTTCTAATATCCTGTTGAATGTTCGATTTAGCTCGCTCCTTTCTCCTGTTTTCTATACTCTGTTCTTGTTTACCCTAATTTGCCTTTTCCTGCTTTTCTTTTCTCCAGTTTTTTCTTCTTATTTCTCTGTTTGCGCTTCTTATTTGTTCACTCTTTTTCTCTTCTTTCTTTCTATCTACTTTTGATTAGTTCCATAACGTTTTACTTTCCTGGGATCGTCCATCGTTACCTTCTTATGCACCTCTTATCGCTTTTTATGGTATTTTCTTCTCTCTCCTTCATTACATATCATCTGTACTCTATATTTTTCTTTTCTTCTTCTACTGCCTCTGCTTGATTTGATTCTTGCAATTTCTAATTTTCTTCTCAATGGTCTTTTTTTTTTAATTAATTTGTTGTTTTCCTTCATTCACTTTTCATCTTCTCTTAGATCACTTCACTCTTGGTTAAAGTTTTTTGTATAATTTTGCTTGGTGTAAAAATTTCAATAGTTTTGCTGTTTACTATCTTCTGTATTATTCAAGGCCTCTCGTAGACTTGTCGTGCTAATCTCGTTCTCTTGTCTTTCTTTCTCGTATTTTCTGCATTCTAGTATAATGTATTTTACATCCAGTACCGTCCCACAGCATTCGCAAATGGGCGGAGGTTCTTTCTGCAGCAGGAAAGTATGGGTAAGCTGCATGTGGCCAATCCTCAGTCGTGTTAGCGCACGTTGGCCAGCTGCGCTATCATGATCGGGCCATCTTTGTGTATCTGGTTTTATTTCCCTCAGTTTTGCATCTCTCGATTGGTACCACTGGTTATCCCAATAGCTCTGTATGTCTTTCTTTACTGTCTTCCAACCGTCCTCACCGGGGATAGGTGTATCGATGGGGGCTTGTCTCCTAGCTTCGTTGGCTAATCGTTCGGCTGCGACATTTCCATTAATACCGGCGAGTCCAGGAATCCAACAGAATCGGACAGGTTTGTTTGGCACGATTTTTTCGATCTCCTGTATCCTTACCTGCTGTATGATTAACCTGCTTCCAAGGCTAACAGGCAGCTCTCAGAATCGGTCAGGATAACAATTTCTGTGTCGATGTTTGGAATCGACACAGCCATCTTCAGAGCAAACGCTTCTGCAGAAAATACACTACAATGTTTCGGGAGGCTCTATGTTTATTCTAAACCATTGGTATGGAACGCAGCTCCTTCCGTTTCTTCACACTTTGAACCGTCTGTATAGATGCCCGTCGATCTGTGAAAGCGAGTTGAAAGCAGCTGCTGGACAATTGGACGAACTTTATCCGGTGCGTCACCGGCTCGAATTCTTCTTTTGACGTCCCACACAATCGATGGCTTTGGTGCATGCCAAACACGGTTGCTTTGCCTGAGCTGACCAACAATGGGTAGCCCTGTACCTGTTAGCTCAGACAGATGTTTCGGATCCTTTTTGTAGCACGCCGTTTGAGAATCTCTTCTGGGAATCTCTTCTGGGAATGTGGTTTGCTGCGCCCATCGCCAGATCGTGTTTTCAGACTTTCTGAATTCTTCACGGGAGATATGCGATGCTGTAGTAGTTGTTTGGTTGTTTTGCGTCGGAAGTTGTCTACGAAGCGGTGAACATAAGCGACTGTTCACCGTAGTCTTTCGAGTTTTGAAAAGCGGTTCCAATCGATGAGTTCATCTTACGATTCCTCCAGATGTACGTGGCACGGTCATATTTCGGCTTCCGTTGCTTCATGCTTCGTTTGATGAGGCCACAAATCCTCTGGCATCCTCAAAAACTCCGGTCCTTTAAACCACCGACTGTCGGGTTTCAGATTTGGTCCACTGGCTCGCTTAGTTCCATCATCTGCATTATTGGCTTTCGAGTGAACGTACCGCCACTCTTCTGGGTTGGACTTGGACAGGATCTCCCCTATTCTACAAGCAACAAACTGCCGATACCGACGATGGTCGGAATGAATCCAAGCAAGGACAGTTTTCGAGTCTGTCCAAAGCACTCGCCGCGATATTGGCAGGCTGTGACTGCTACAAAGTGTTTCCATCAATCTACAGCCAATCACTGCCGCTTGTAGCTCGAGTCTCGGAATGGATAGCGATTTCAACGGCGCTACTTTCACCTTTCCGCCGATAAGGGCACACCGGTATTCGCCAAGGATGTTGGCCCTGAAGTAGACAACGCACCCATAGGCAGTCTCGCTGCCGTCAACGAAGATGTGTAGCTGCAGGTCGTCGATGTCTGCTGTTATGACGTCTGGAAAGTAGGCACGTGGTATCTGTAGTGACCCGAGTTCCTTGAATTTTGTTATACATAAGCGGCACCCTTCAAGGATAGCACCGTCCACCATTTCGTCCCAGCAGCTTTGGTGCGCCACATTTCTTGGATGATAACGCGGCCATGGATTAGAAAATGACTAAGGAGTCCTAGTGGATCGAACTGGCTCATAACGCACCGCAGGATGTTTCGCTTAGTTGGGATGACTGTCTCCACGTCGATATCGCTGGAGAAAACGAAGACGTCTTTTCCTGCCAGCCAGCGCATGCCCAGCACACGTTCGACTCGAGAACCATCCACGGCAACACTCTTCTTTTCAGTCGCATCGTTATCCCCGACCCGTCGGAGAACTTCACTTCAGTTAGAGAGCAAGTTACGAATCGTAAAGCGATGAACTAACTTGACTTCCTCGACGATTCGGCAGGCTTCTTCCTCGTTGTCGAAGCTTTGTAAATAATCGTCGACATAATACCGTCGCTGGATTGCCTCCGTTGCCCTGGGATACTGCGCTGCATTTTCGACCGCATTCAAATTCCTTCACGAATTGCGCCAAACATGGTGAACTAGTAGCACCGAAGGTCGCCACGTCTATCACGAAGGTCTTCATCGCTTGTCCCTGTTCCGGAGATCCAAAGAAATAACTGGCTATACCGATCTTGCCACCGCATTCTCATTTGATGGAACATTTCCATGATGTCTCCTACAACAGCAATTTTGCGCTCACGGAAGCCGTAGAGAACGTCTGGTAGGGGTTGCATCAAGTCCGGTCCTTTGAGCAGCATGGTGTTCAGCAAGATGCCGTCTACTGTAGCCGCTGCATCCCAAACAATTCGGATCAACTGTGGTTTCTTCGGATTCCGTACAATACCAACGGGAAGATACCACAACCTGCGTGGATCAGCTGCTTTCAACTCCTCTTCCGTCGCCTCGTGAATGTAGCCCTTCTGATGGTATTGAACTACTTGTCGCTGAACGTTCTCATTCAAAGCTGGATCTGCGTTTAATCATCGCTGCAAGCACTGCAATCGTCGCAAAATCACTGCAATTCTCAAACCACTATACAATGATTCTCTCAAAACCCCCCACATGCCCCCCACATTTGATTCGATTTTCTTGATTAGTTCTCGAGTTATGAAGAAATTTGTGTCTCATATGTATCAGAGCCTCCCTTCCTGAGAGAGTAGGGGTCTCAAACAATCATAAGAACCTTCCCCAGCCCCAAAAACCCCTTCATATAAATTTTCACGTTGGTCGGTTATAAATTTGCGAGTCTATAAGGGTCTGACAGACAGACAGACAGACGGAAATTCATTTTTATGTATATAGAAATCTACCCTCCAAAAACCTCCACATGCCAAATTTGGTTCCATTTGCTTAATTTGTTCTCGAGTTTTGCTAAAATTCGTGTTTTATTTGTATAAGAGACCCCTCTTTCAGTGAGCGGAGGAATTTCAAACCACAATAGAAACATTTCTTGCCTTCAAAAACCTCCACATGCTAAATTTGGTTCCATTAACTTAATAAGTTCTCGACTTATTCAGAAATTTGTGGTTCATCTGTGTATGAGCCCTCTTTTCAGAGAAAGGAGGGGCTCGTGTCAACTTAGAAATATTTCTCGCGAAAACCTCTACCTGCCAAATTTGGCTCCATTTACTTGATTAGCTCTCGAGTTATGTAGAAGCATTTGTTTCATTTGTATGAGAGCACCGCCCTCCAACCTAACAGAGAGACAGGAGGGGTCTCGAACTATCGTAGAAACATGTATTGCCTTTAAAATCCCCGCATGCCAAATTTGGTTCCATTTGCTTTATTAGATCTAGAGTTATGAAGAAATTACAGTTTCATTTGTATGACAGCACCCTTTCTAGGAGAGGGGAGGGGTCTAAACCACCATAAAAACATTTTTCTCCTCCAGAAAACCCCACATGCCAAATTTGGTTCCATTTGCTTGATTAGTTCTTGAGATATGCAGAAACTTCTGTTTCATTTGTACGAAAGCCCTCCTTTTCTAGAGACGGGAGGGGTCTCTGACTACCATCGAACCCAAAAACTTCCGCATGCTAAATTTTGGTTCCTTTGCTTGATCAGTTCTCGAGTTATGCAGAAATTTGTGCTTCACTTGTATGGGAGCCCCCCTTTCCAGAGAAGGGAGGGGTTTCAAACTATCATAAGAACCTTCCGGTGTCCAAGACGAATCCAATAAAGCAAAAATCTTGCCAAACGGTCCCTCCGCTCGCGAGTTAACTCATTTTTATTAATATAGAAGATAATTTGTGAAACTCTCGAGAACCACTTTTTTCCAGTTTTTTAGTTTTTCCAATATGTGGTGAAAATCGTGCAAAATGGACAGTTCCTGACGTTTTCACAAGACGATATTGCCTCCGTTTGATTCTCCAGATCTTTTCACAATACTAAGGTACAAATGGGTTCAATATTATCAAAGCTTATATGATAAATGCAGGATTATTTAATTTTTCTTCAAAAACAAGGGGAAAATCGGGCAAAATGAGTTACTTCCCGAGGTTTGCACAAGACGACATCCCATTCATTCAATTTTCCTGACTTTTTCATAATATTGCCGTGCAATTGATTTTATTGTAGTGCACGGCTATTTCAAAAACCGCATTATATATATTGATTCTTCCAATATGCAGGGAAAAGCGGGTAGAATGGACAATAACTGACGTATACACTAGTCAAAATCCCCTCCATTTAATTTCTCGGACAGTTTCACAATAGTGCATTGCATTTTTATACATTCTAATTTGCGGAAATTTCGAAAACCACATGACATATATAGTATTTTCAATATGTGGAGAATATCGGGCAAAATGGACAGTGCATGAGGTTTTCACAAGACGAAATTGCCTTCATTGGATTCTCCAGACATTTTCTCAATAGTAGCTCCCAAATGGGTTCAACATTATTTGTGAAAATATGATAAATGTAGGATTATTCAATTATATTTCCAAAATCAAACGAAAATCGGGCAAAACGAGCCACTTCCCGGAATCTGCATAAGTCGACATCCACTTTATTCGATTTTCCAGACATTTTCATAATATTGTAGTGCATTTGATTTGATTCAAATGCGCAGCTATTCCAAAAATAGCATTTTATCTATTGATTCTTCCAGTATGTATGGAAAAGCGGGCAAAATGGTCAATAACTGATGTTTACACAAGATGACATACTCTCCATTCAGTTCCCTGGACAGTTCCACAATAGTGTATTGCATTTTTATAGATTCTAATTCGCCCAAATTTCCAAACCACATGGCATATCTAGGACTTTCAGCATGTGGTGAATGTCGGGCAAAATGAACAGTTCCAGACGTTTTTACAAGACAAAATTACCTCCATTGGATTCTCCAGACATTTCCACAATAGTACAGCACAAATGTATGCAATATTATCAGAGCTAATATGATAAATGTGTTATTATTCAATTTTTCTTCCGAAATAGGGGGAAAATCGAGCAAAATGAGCCATTTCCTGGGGTCTCTTCAAGATGAAACCAACACCAATCGATTCCTCGCATTTTTCCCATATAATTTTTTCCCGTATCATATGATCATATCATATATCATTGATTTTGTAATGGCGAACAGAGTAGTTTTGTGGTTCGCGCATAAAAATAATAATTTAACGTGTGAAAAGTGTCGTGATTCGCAAAAGAAATATTCTAACGCGCATTCATAGTGTTTCCATAATCAGGCTAAGTAAAAGGACAGTTGCTATAGCAGCTTGTTCCTCATAAATTTTGAATTAGCTTGGTCGTTCACCCGGCGCGCCGGGAGACCATCTCTGTGATATTTTTTTTTTTGCCTTGTTTTTTACTTTCGGTATGGTCGTTGGCTGTTTGGCTGTTTGGTAGCGTCGACGGCGGATAATGTGTATTGCTTGACAATGGCTTGTTGTTCGTCATGTAATGAGGGAATGGTTGCGGCTGATCTCCCGTTAACCTGTGTAGGAAAGTGTGCGCGTGTATTTCATTACAAGTGCACACCACTTACAAAGGGTACGGCGAAACTTGTGACCGAGAACGCAAATCTTGGTTTCAAATGTATGGATTGTCTATCAGACCCGTTTTGTGGCGGGCAGGAAGATGCGATCTCGGACGCCAAGAGGATAGAGGAAGGGATGACACACTCTCGAACTCGATCACTGGCATGCGAGATCAAATTTCTGCCCAAATAGACAAACGCGTTGAAATACGGGATGGAACAATTGAGACAAAATGTATGTGGGTCTCTTGAAAAATTAATATGTGAGAAATTCAATGCAATGACAAGTTCACTTTTTGAAATTAATGCGCAGAAAAATTTAGCTTTGATGAATGATGCCCGCGCGCGGTCTGCGACAGTTCACTCTGAATCCGATTCGATGCAAATTGGCAAAAACGTAGGATACAAATAAGTGATAACGATGATGTATTTCAAGACAACGCAACTTTTGCGGATGTCGTCAAACGCAGTAAGGAAAATGTCAATAAAAAAAAGTAAACAAAATAGTAATAGTAAATTGAACAGTAGTAAACCAAGCTAATCGTAAGGCTCGTCCGGTTATTGTGATCAAACCAAAAGAGTCCAAACAAGCTTGCGATGAAACTCGTAATTTTTTGAAAACAAATTTAGATCCAAAAACACACAAGATTAGCAATTTTAGGAATGGAAAAGATGGTGCCATTATTGTTGAATGTGCCATCGGTGCTAATGTATCGAATGTGAAAAATGGTCTTGAAAGCAATCTGGGTGAAAATTATAGTGCTGTTGTTCCCACGTCGGTGCCAAGATTGAAAGTAGTGGGCATGAGCCGTCAATTATCCTCCGATGTTTTCATTGACTATTTGAAAAGTCAAAATGAAGGCATCGAAATAAAAGATGTAAAAGTAGTAAGAATGTACGAAAATCCACGGTTCATATACAGCAAGTTCAGTGCGGTAATTGAAGTCGATTTGGGTACTTACAATAGTATGATACAGGCAAAGGAGGTAAATGTAGATTTTGATCGGTGCTTTGTGTATCCTGACATTAATGTGCTGAGATGCTTCAAATGTGGAGAATTCGGACACAAGAGCATGGATTACAAAAACTGTGATACGTGCTCTCGGTGTAGCCAAAAACACAAGACATCGGAGTGCACGTCAACTGTTTTGAAATGCGTTAATTGTTTGAAAATGAATAGAGAACGTAAAATGGACTTGGACGTCAACCATGTCGCATTTAGCTCTCAATGTTTGGTATATAAGAGAATTTTTGATCAAAAGAAAAGCAGCTTGCGTTTCAATAAATAGCAACCACGTTCCAGGAAGAATGGTAATCAATTTGATTTTTTGTATTTTAATATTGCGGGGTTGTCAACAAACTACGTAGCATTACGTTAGATTGTTGAAGAAAAACGTCCACTTTTGGTTTTATTAGCAGAAACTCACATTGTTGAAATTGAAGCCTTTGATCAGTATTGCATTCCGGGATATAATGTTGCTGCTTGTTTATCACATTCTAGACATACTGGCGGTGTTGCTATTTATGTCAAAGAATCAGTTCAATTCAATCTTCGCCACAACGAAATGGTTGATGGTAACTGGTTCTTGGGCATAACAGTTGTACGTGGCATGATGATGGGTAATTATGAGTGTTTTGTATCATTCACCCAGTTCTAGTGACCAGCGTTTCATTGAAATTTTAGAGGACTGGCTTGAGGTATTTCTTGATTCGAGTAAATTAAATGTATTGACTGGTGATTTTAATATCAATTGGCGAGATAATAGTAGTTTTTTTTTTCAATTTAAACTATTTTTTTCAATTTAAGACAAGCTGTTGATGAATATACGCGAATTTCCAGGCACAGTAGAACTTTAATTGATCATGTTTATTCTAATCTTGATTCTGTTTGTTCAGTTGTCGACACTGATTTGAAAATAACCGATCATGAGACAGTAGTGATTAACGTAATTGAGAATAACTTAAATAATAGCGAAGTTTTTGTAAAATTGAAGTGCTGGAGGAAATATTCAAAACAGGCTGTTTCTAACCTTGTTGAAAGAAGCGTGGATTTTCCAATCGTGACCGATAATTTAGATGAGTCTGCAGCTGTTCTTACAAACACTTTGAAACGTGTACAAATCAACTAGTTGAACAAAAATTTGTTTCTTTGAAGAACTCGAACAGCTGGTACAATTTAGATCTTTTTCGTCTTAAACGCAAAAGGGACAAATGGTACATAAAATTTTGTAGATCTAATAGTGAGAATCATTGGAATAAGTACACAATCGTGCGGAATAAATATTCACAATGCATTAAAAAAACTCTTGTGAATATATACAGAGGAAAATTGATCAGCATCAAAACAATAGCAAAGAGTTATGGAAAATTTTGAAATTTTTATTAAAACCTAGCAATTGCAAACCGCGATCCATAACTTTTGACGGCACAATAGAACAGTCTGAACAAGCAATTGCGTCTAAGTTTAATGATTATTTCGTCAATAGTGTTTCATTGATGAATCAATCTATTGAATTGGTTGATGAACCTGATGAAATAAAGCAGCCAGTTAATAGTAATTGCAGATTTGAAGGTTTTCACCCGATCACAATAGATGAACTTAGAAATATTTGCTTTTCATTCGGAAAATCGGCTGGAGTAGATAATGTTAATGCTAGAGTTATTCAAGATTGCTTTCATGTCATTGGTCACACTTTACTGGACCTTATTAATGAATCATTACAAACTGGGCACGTGCCTGAAGTTTGGAAAGAATCGTTGGTTGCTCCGATTCAAAAGGTTGCTGGAACGATTAAAGCCGAAGAGTTTCGTCCTATCAACATGCTGCACACATTAGAGAAAATTTTAGAACTTGTTGTGAAAGGCCAGTTGCTGGAATATTTAAATAGTAATTCTTTGTTGATACCGGAACAATCTGGCTACCGGGAAGGCCATTCTTGTGAAACCGCGTTGAATTTAGTATTAGCTAAATGGAAAAATAACTAAGAGAGTAAAGATACGATTGTTGCTGTTTTTTTGGATCTGAAACGCGCTTTTGAAACAATTTCTAGGCCCTTGTTGTTGAAAACAATAAAGCGCTTTGGAATTTCGAGTACTGCATACAGATGGTTTGAGAGCTATTTGTCTGACAGAACTCAACGGACTGTTTTTAATGATTCTGTTTCTAGTCCCGTGGGGAATAACTTTGGAGTGCCCCAGGGAAGTGTATTAGGGCCCCTTTTGTTTATTATGTATATTAATGACATGCGACGTGTTTTACGATTTTGTGACATCAATCTGTTTGCAGATGACACTGTGTTGTTCATTGCAGCTAAAGATTTAAATGAAGCCGTTACCCATTTGAACGAAGATTTGCGTTTTCTTAGTAGATGGTTGAAATGTAAGCAATTTAAATTGAATATAATCAAAATCGAGTAAATGAGGATGTCTCAGTTACGATTGATGATGAGGCAATTGATCGCGTTCGGGATATTAAATATCTTGGCGTGATTGTTGATGACAAGCTAGATTTCAACGCTCACATTGACAATGTCATCAAGAAAATTGCCAAGAAGTATGGTATTCTATGCCGATTGAAAAACGATTTAACTACATGCATTAAAATCATTTCTCCTCATTTAGACTTCTACCCTTCCATTTTATTTTTGGCCAATCAAACACAAATACTGAGACTACAGCGTTTGCAGAATAAAATAATGCGTTTGATTTTCAGATGTAACAGATTCACTTCCTCGATTTTAATGTTAGACACGTTGCGATGGTTATCGGTGAAGCAGAGAATTGTATATTTGACTATGGTGTAAGTAGTTCATGGTTTGCTGCCTCGATATTTGTGTGATCGAATCGAAAGAGGAAGTGATATTCATAGATATAATACTAGAAACGCGGATGAAATAAGAACACCGATTTTCTTGACATGTGTTTCACAAAACTCATTATATTTTAAAGGAATAAATGTTTTCAAGTCGATGCCAGGACACATTAAACATTTGTTCAGAGAACCAAATGGGCTAATAACTGATTTTATTTAGCAGATCGCAAACTCTGGTTAAGGTGCGAGTACAGCTTTAAACTGAAATGTTTATGTATATAATTAATCATAGATTTAGGTAGAAATTATTAAACTTTAAAAAAATTCGCTATGTCAACAGTCATATCCAACCCTTCTACACCAGATAACACCCGTATGACCAACTGTGTGTGCTGCGATAGTCCGGAGACAAGTGATGATTGTGTTCAATGCGATCAGTGTAAGAGATGGTGGCACTTGAAGTGCGTGGATGTGACAGGTTCGGTTGCTGAACGATCGTTTACCTGCAGTCACTGTTTGCCACTTAGTGTTTGCTCACTAATGACGACATCCAGTATCAAGGCAACACGTCTGGCGGTGGACAGTTGGAAGAACAACAAGCTGTGGAGCAACGACACCTCACCGAGAAATAAAATCTTCTAGAGGAGGAGCTGGACGCGATGGAAGAGAACAGCAGCACTAGAAGCAAAGTAAGCAAACGGGCAAGTATGGATAGAGTTAAGCAGTGGCAGCAGAAATGCGCGGATCAATCTGACAGCGCGAAGGGATGTACCCCGGTGCGGTCAGCGGAACCCTGCAGCTACGTGTCCCACGCTGATGGCACACGCATTCAGAAGGACTCGTCGAGCTTCGTTGCTTCTTTATCTCTTCCAATCGGTGGGAATTCGCAAAAGCAGACAAAAAATAACCCCACGAAGTCAGCATCGGGTAGAATAGCGCAGCAACCACGAAATGTATCAATAGGACGTGAGTCCAGCTTTCACCAACCGGCGGTGAATTCAACAGCCAAGTCGCTTAAACTGCCAGAGGCGAGCTTCATTCAACGAAATCAGCAGCGGTACACCGGCGCGTTCCATAAAACAGATACGAATCAACAGGTGATCAACACAAGAGGTAATGTCGATATCCAAGTTCGCCCCGTAGTACATCAAGGTAAACCACTTCATAATCCAATGATTAATTCACCCATACCATAGACATTTGAAACTCCCTCCAACCTTATTATTGGATCCCTGGCACCGTCAGTCACGGATTCCTCTTTTATGGCCAATATGATTCCCTTTGGAACAAATACTCTTCCCCTTACTCAAACGAGTGTTGGCTTTCAGCCACCCTAGAACTAGTTCGCGAGAAGAATCGAGTGTGTGTTTGCTGTAAAAAGTCAGCGCACTGCGTAAGCGAGTGTGTAGCTGGCAAAGCGTACACTGCTGATAACCGGTGGAAGTTCATCCAAAATAATGAGCTGTGCCGGAGTTCTGGTCTACTTTGGAAGTTTGACGTCGTGGAGCTCCCGGACAGCTACAATATGGCGGTAAAACGGTTCGAGTGTCTTGAATATGGGAGCCGGCGCTAGCGGACAACCTAAAGAAGCAAATGGCAGAGTATCAGCTGAAAGGATATGCACACCGTGCGTTTGAGGAAGAGTAAACCCAAGTTATCCCGAAACGAGTATGGTATCTGCCTCTGGGTGTGACAAATCCAAGAAAGCCTGGAAACGTTCGCCTAATCTGGGATGCAGCCGCTAAGGTGGATGGAATATCCCTAAATTCCATGCTGCTAAAAGGACCAGACCAGCTTACATCGCTGCCAGCAGTTTATCACGTTTCAGACAGTATAAGGTGGGAGTTTCAGTGGACATCAAGGAAATGTTTCACCAACTGTTGCGTAAAACAGAAAGTCATTCACAACGCTTGACCATGCCTATTGGCATCATCCCCGCTAGGACGCAGACCACGTCGCGTGATACCATTCGGTATGCACTAACCACTCTTCTGCACATAAGCCTGTGCGTACTCTTCAGCTTACAAACGTAGCTTTTGGTACTCAGGCGTCCCTGACGTCCCTGTCCTGGTACATCTGGACCAAATTATTCGGAGTCGTGTCGTGACCGCTTACGTTAATCATACCGGATCTCATGCCGTCGAAACGAGGGCATGCGAAGAACATATGTTCCGCAGTTTCCTCGACACTCGCGCTCTCGCTGCATGTGGAGGACTGTGCATGCCCATATTTATGCAGGTATTGTCTAAAACAGCCGTGGCCAGACAATATCTGCGTTAAGTGGAAGTTCACTTCACCGTGTATGGTAGGCGACATGGTGAAGTGAACCACCTGGTCAATTCCGGGATTATTTGGTGGGTTCACCGACCTTTGGTGGAGTAGTTCCATCCCCTTTGCCACTTAACCATTGATGCGGCTCTAGTGGTCTTTCGAATATATCTTGTTCCACGTTGTTCGAAGCACTCCACGTCCTCTTTTATGACCATGCCTATTGGCATCATCCCCGCTAGGACGCAGACCACGTCGCGTGATACCATTCGGTATGCACTAACCACTCTTCTGCACATAAGCCTGTGCGTACTCTTCAGCTTACAAACGTAGCTTTTGGTACTCAGGCTGGTCATCCATGCCGGACCGCCGTACCTAAGTATGGTAGGGCGACACTGGCCAGGAGCATACGCTTACTCCCTTGCAACGCCGAGCTATTCGACATCACGCGGGATAATGCCGATATAGCCATAGAGGATTTCTTGCAGACGTAATCGACGTGACTAACAAAGGACAGCTTTTCATCGATCATGACCCCAAGATACCTCAAGAACCTCTTCGATTCTATTGTGCAGTTATCTGCACTGATCGTCGCATGTTGCTCCGATTTCCGATTATTCACCACCGTGACCTCAGTCTTATGATGAGCTAGCTCCAATTGCCTGAAGCTCATGCACCTCTCCACAATGCCGATGGAGTGCGAGGCCGTTGACTCGACCTCTTCGACGAATTCACCACATATCATCAGGGTGATGTCGTCCGCGAACCCAACTATCTTCACCCCGCTCGGGAACTCAAGCCGCAGTACCTCATCGTACATCGTGTTCCATAACACCGGACCCAGTATCGAACCTTGTGGGACGCTTGCGGGGATCTGGACGAGTTTCTGGCCTGCCTCTGTATTGTATACCAGTACGCGATTCTTGAAGTAACTTCCAAGAACCTTGTACAGGTACCCAGGAACCTGAAAGCGTTGGAGCGAGTCGGCGATAGCCACCCAACTGGCGCTATTGTATGCATTTCTCACGTCAAGTGTGATCACTGCACATTATCGTACTCCTCGCCTCTGGCACTGAATGGCCATCTCAGCCATCTTGGTGACGGATCGGATGGCATTCACCGTCGACCTCCCTTTGCGAAAGCCAAATTTATTATTAGACAGACCGTCTATACCCTCCGTGCATGTTGTCAGTCTGTTGAGGGTTACCCTCTACAGCCCCTCACCCGCTGTATCCAACAGGCATTTAGGTATATATGCCGATGGATCTCCCGGTGGCTTCCCTGTCTTTGATAGCTACACAAGAGTCTGAATTATCCAGGCGTCCGGGAGGACGCCCTCGTCCTAACACTTTTGCATCACCACCCTGAACATTCCGGGATCCAGCAAGATAGCCGTCTTGATGGCCAGGTTCGGAATACCATCCGGTCACGGCGCTTTGTTCGTCTGTAGCGACATTGCTTTAGCAATGAGTTCCTCATACGTCACCGTCGCCTCGTCACCGGCCCCCGTTGTGCCGTTGTCAATTCCCACGTGGTCTTGGGTGTTCGGCTGAGCCGTTCATCCTTCCGTCGCAATAGCAGCGTTAAGGACTGGGATACTGGAACGCTGGGTATGGGACAAATCTACGGTGGCGTGGGGCCATGGACTCGGGTCGTGGCTCGGAAAGAGTTGCCCAACGATCACCTGCAGCAGCTCTGATGAACGCTTGGTTGGAGCCGCCGATCCTCTGGTTTTGGCCATTACTACCCGGTAGTCGTCACCCCACGGATTCGTATTGGCCTTCTGACACAGACCCTCGAAGCAGGCTCGATCTCTCGGCGTCTGACCGCGCTCTTTGCACCCTCCGTCTTGCGTGAAGGCAAGTACTTCGGAGGTCGGCGATAGACTCCGTCCACCAATACACCGGCGATCTTCAATTCCTCGATTTGACTCCCCTCGGCATGGTCGCATCGCACGCTCGTGTAAGTGTCATAACGAGTCGTTCACCGCAAGGTTCCTGGGTTTCACGTAAGTTTCGTTCCCTCTCAAGCCCCTCATTAAAAGTCTCTACATCAAAGAAGGACCTCCTCCATCTGCGGGTGAATGGATTGGATACTCCTGCTTTCTTATGCTGCCTTGTGTTGTGTAACGAACCGCCAAGTGGTCGCTATGGTTGTAGTCATCATCCACCTTCCAATTGCTAAGCAGCCCAGGACTGCTAAATGTTACGTCGATGATCGATTCCGCTCCGTTTCTATGATAGAAACTTGGTGCCCACGTTGGCTAGTTCCACATTGAGCCTAGGCTCCCCCACTCGAGCGCCCAAACGTTGAAGTCCCCCACTATTACCAACGGGTTCAGTCCAGTTAGCTCCGTGTCATCCGATCGAGCATATTGGAAAACTGTTCGATCGACCATCGTGGCGGCGCATAGCACCTGCAGAAGAACATTCCATTCACTTTTACAACCACGAAGACATCGTTTGTGGAAGACACAACCTCCTGAACCGGGTACTTGTCCGTCGTCCATAATGCCGTCATATTGGTCCTGTCCGCAAACCAGTTTCCGTTGCCGGGTGGGATGCGGTATGGGTCGGAAAATGTGGCGATATCCGATGCCGACTTGCTAACTGTCTGACACAGCAGTTGCTGGGTGGCCTCACAATGGTTCAGGTTTTGTTGAGTTACCTTAAAGTGATGGGCAAGAGTGAGAAGTTTTTCTCCGATGATTTCATTCGGATTTTACAAGATCAAAATGAAGACATCGCGATTAAAGAAGTTAAAGTAATAAGAATGTATAAAAAACCACGCTTCAGGTACACTAAGTTAAATACGGTTATTGAAGTTGATAAAAACACCTATAATTGTTTATTGACCGCGAAACAGATTAATATTAAATTTGATTCTTGTCGTGTTGTTCCTGAAGTACAAGTTTTGAGATGTTTCAAATGTGGAGAATTTGTACACATGAGCATGGATTGTAAAAATAATGCCGCATGCGTTAAGTGTAGTGAAAGTCACACGAAAGTCTGAATGCACATCAACTGTTTTGAAATGTATTAATTGTAAAAAAAACGATTAACGAACGTAACACGAATTTTCACGTAAGCCAAGGCGCGTTTAGTTATGAATGTGAAATGTTCAAGCGATTATATGAACGAAAAAAAGAGCCTGCATTTCAATGAATAGCAACCAAGTTTCAGTAGTAATGTGAGTAAATTCGATATTTTGTACTTCAATATTGCCGGGTTGTCTACAAACTACGTAGAATTGCGTCAGATTGTAGAGGAAAAACATCCATTGTGTAGGACTCGTGGTCATCATATGATTAGAGATGTGAATTGGCAATGCTCATACATGATCGAAAAGGTTGTAGGAGCATGGACAGCCATCCGAGTCACCGAGGCAACAGCCCTCTCAGAGCACCACATCACTCGACACCGTAACTCGTGCTCTTTCACATCCAACTGTCACCACGAACGGACGTCTCCGCATTAGGTGAGCAATCCTAGACATAAAGGGCGGTCTCCATCGGTGAATGTCCGAGTTCCACATCCATATTTAGACTTTTTATCAGAAACGCATATGATATGCAGGCATTGGTTTTTAAGCATTGCAGCAATTGGTTTTTAAGCATTGCAGTTGGTCGTGACATGCAGATCGGTAATCATGGTGAATTATATCATTCTCCCAGTTCTAGTGACCAGCGTTTTATTGAAATTTTGGAAAACTGGAATGAGATTTTCGTAGATTCTAGAAAACTGAACGTGCTTGCTGGTGAGTTTAATATAAATTATTGTGACATTAATAATTCGAAGCATTCGAAACGATGAGCAGATTTCTTTTATTTTAAATAATTGGTTAATAAATGTACGCGTATTTCCAGACACAGTAGAACTTTGATTGACCAAGTGTACTGTAATTTTGATTCTGTTAGTGTTGTTATAAAGTCTAACTTGAAAGTAACCAATCAGAAAACCATTATTATTAACGTTGAAGATAATAGTAGTGGTGACAGTGATTATGTGAAATTGAAATGTGGGAAAAAGTATTCGAAACAAGCTATTTCAAGACTTGTCGAAAGAGGTGTGGATTTTCAAACAAATACCAGTTCTCTAGATCTGAAATCATCTGTTTTGACAGATGTCTTAAAAATATGTACCAATAAACAAGTCAAAAATAAATTTGTTTTAGTAAAGATCTCGAATAGCTGGTACACTTTGGATCTTTTGCGTCTCAAAGGTAAAAGAGACAAGCTCTACAAGAAATGGCGTAGAACTAATAGGCATATATTTTTGAATAGGTACAAAGATGCGCGTAACTAATACTCGCAATCAGTTAAACAAACTCGTTGTATATAAAAACTGGCCTCGAAAAAAATTAGACATACAAAAATGATCACAAAAAATTCATTTTAAATCCGATACTTCTCAAATTTTTAGGGATTAAAAAACTATATATAAGCTATGTTTTGGCATAATTTATTTGTTCAATTTAATCCCCCATGCTGAATGCTTGTACATTTCTCTTAACACTGCTCATGAGATCTTGGGCGAGGCTTTGTCCATCTTCCTTTCACGATTTCTTCAAAGCCGATGAAATTTGAATGTTTTTCCGCTTTTCTTCAACTTCTTCTTCATTATCGCCCAAAACTTTTCGATCGGACGAAGTTCTGGTGTATTTGGCGGGTTCGCCTCCTTTGGGACCACATTAACGGTCGTCGCTTCGTAGCAATCCATTACTGGCTTGACGTTAAGGCGCGAAGCGAGATCCGGCCAGCGTGGGACCACGGTGAGAGTGGAGGAAGGGCAGCAAGCGCTTTTGCAAGCATTTCTCTCGATAAATCTGCCCGTTTATGGTGCCGGTTGTAATGATCGAACTTTTGCTAGTAAAATACAATTGTACAAATCTATCATATCTCCTTACATTGAATTTTGCCCTTCCATTTTGTTTTAGCTAATCAAACACAAATATCGAGATTATAGCGTTTGCAATATAAGATAATGCGTTTGATCTTGATGCCATAGGTTCGCTTCCTCCTCTTTCTTGTTAGATGCCCTACAGTGGCTATCGGAGAAAGAAGAGAGTTGTGTTTTTGACAATGGTGTTCATTTTTCAAGTAATAAACGGTTTGCTACCTCGATATTTGTGAAATCGAATTGAAGAGGCAGTGATATTCATAGATATAACACTAAAAACGCGGATGATGTTAGAACACCATATTTTTTTTAAGGAGCTTCACGAAGTTCGTTGTTTTTTAAAGGTATAAATGTTTTCAATTTGATGCCTATACACATCAAACGTGCAGCAACACTAACAGATTTTAAGAGACAATGTATTTCACACATCAAAGCTGCCTTAGAACAGCAACTCTGTTAACTTTTTACTCTTGACAAATTTTGTATCTTGACGGTGTTATTACAACGGATATTTTTGTATGGTTTATTGATAAATGTTTTACATCTGTCATGGGGCACTAACAAACTAAACTTCTCGCCTCGATGATGATGATGTATTTAAAGTTTTTTATTTGTTATTGTTATTTAAAGTAGTTTTTATTTTTTGTGTAGTCTTCAAAAGTTTGAGCATCGCGCGCGGTATACAGGTATACAGGACTTCTTTTTGAATTTTCAAAAAAATCTTGGCCTTTGATACTTGAGAAGATCCCATGAAATAGCTTAGTGGGTTGTCTGGCTGATTGTTGGGGAACTCCTTGTCAATTTTGTTGTGGTTTAAAGTAAAAGTTTGACTAGGGCCAGTCCAGGATTTTTTCGGTTTGGAAATTTTCTTGATCGCTGGGATAACTTGCGAACATTTGTGGTTGACATCAATAGCTTTTCACAATTATATCGCTGTAAAGCAAATGAACAGTTTTGGAAGAAGTTTACACCTGTAGATGAAAGCAGTTCATTCTTTGTTTTGCATAACCGGTTTAATTGTATTTAAATAAATTATCTAATAGATAAATGGCCTAGCTCAAACCTTTGTAGGAGTAAGTGGCGGGACTATCATCATCATCACCTGCATTGCGGTTGGCTCGTTGGAATACCCTTAGTGGCCTTGCCCACCCCCCACCCCATGACGGGCTTGTCGTTCAGTTTCCCGGCGCACATCAAGCATTTGGGGGGACCTTTGCAATCTCGCGCTTTGAGGCTAGTGCTGCCACACCTTCTGCACATGTTGCTCCTATCTAGGCCTTTGCACTCCCAGGACATGTGCCCGCTCGCTAGGCATCTGAAGCATGGCTTCGGCGGCTGTTGTACGCTTATTTATTTATTTTATTTATTTGGCGTCAATCTTTTGTTGACCAGTTTTGTTTTACAAATAGTACTTAAAGTCTAATTCGTTATATCTTAATTTACCCTAACCGTGAAAAGAAAATTTTCCTTTACATTCCTTTTTCATTCATTGTCACATCTACTAAATCGCAATACTTATTATAACAAAACATCATCCTATTTAAAGGCCCATTCTTTGCATAGTTTGTTCTTTGACTGTTTATGTAAAATAATTGTCTATTTCTTAGGAAGCGAGAGGGAGCATAGAAGTTAAGATTTTCTAAAATCTCTTGTGTGTTTACTCATCTGCATAATAACATCATTCAGGAAAGCTATCATTGCAAATTCTCTTCTTTTCTTAAGCCCATCTAAGTTAATCAACATACATCGTGACTCATAGGACGGCATAGATAAAGTCGTCCAACCTAACTTTCGTAGGGCAAATAACAAAAATTGTTTTTGAACTGACTCTATACGGCTTGCATGTGTATCTTGATATGGAGACCAAACTATGCTACAATATTCAAGAAGGGGTCTCACATATGTTATGTTCAGCGTTTTGATGGTGTATGGATCATTAAAGTTCAAGCTAAACCTTTTGATAAACCCAAGCATGTTGCTTGCTTTATAAATGATATTATTATAATGTTCGGCAAAAGTTAATTTAGAATCGAGTATAACACCTAAGTCTCTAATTTGACGGCATCTTCCAACAGTTTTCTGGCCGAGTTCAATAGAGTTTTGCAATATTGCGTGTTTTCTGGTAAACGAAATGGAATTGCATTTTTTACATTAAGATCTAACAAATTTTTCTTACACCATATGCAGAAATTGTCAATTTCGTGTTGAAATAATTCACGGTCCGATGTCTCACATATCTCCATGAAAAGTTTCATGTCGTCTGCATAGATAGAAACATGAAGGAAGCTCAAAATGTGTTAATTATCATTTATAAATAAAATAAATAATAATGGACCATGATGAGACCCTTGTGGCACGCCCGAAGTAACGTTCACAATTGTTGAAAGTTTTCCCTCAAATCTTACTCTTTGCGATCTCTGAGTCAAGTAAGATTCAATCCATTTCAGTAGCCCAGGATTGAATCCCATTTTGGATAATTTAAAAAGCAACAGTGGAATATCAACTCTGTCAAATGCTTTACTAAAATCGGTGTACAGCGCTTCAACACAATTTCCTTTGTCCATTACGTTCAAAGAAAAAGTTACAAATTGTATCGAATTAGTGGCTGTTGATCGCCCTTTAACAAAACCATGCTGTTTATTAGAAATTAAAGTCTTCACCTGCGAAAATATATTATCATTTATGATAGATTCAAAAAGTTTCGGGATGATATAGCAAACCCACGATAATTTTTAATATCAGATTTTTTTCCACTTTTAAAAATTGGGATCAAAAAAGATTCTTTCCAAACAGCAGGAAGAACGCTGGATTCCAATGACGAATTAAACAACCAAAATAAAGGTTTAACTAGCTCCTTTGAAAGAGATTTTAAAAATATAGGTGGTAAGCCGTCTGGTCCAGCACCCTTTGAAGCATCCAAAGTTTCAAGCGCAAGTAAGATTTCCCTGACAGATAAATTATCAACTGAAATGTCCGTCATTGGCTCGGGGAGGTATGAGAAATATTGCAAGTCACGCTCATTATCGTAGAGAAGTATAGATGTCCTGGAAGAAATCAGCGAATAAGTTGCTAATGTCATTTGTTGTGTTGCCGGTCCTGTTGTCTAGATGCATTTTTGACGGAAAGTTCTTAGACTTCCGTTTTTCTTTAACATAGCTAAAGAAAGATTTAGGGTCTGACTTAATATTATTCTCTACCCGTGTATTATGCTCTTCATATGCATTTTTTAATTCTAAACTCAGTTGATCGCATATGGCCAGATAAAGTGATAGATTTTCATCAGTTTTATTTCTCTTGTATGCTCTATGAGCTTTTTGTTTCCTGTTTTTGAGATTAGTAACCAGTCTGTTATACCACACTGGGGATTTGAGACTAGATGTTCTCTTTTGTTTCATGGGCACTGTTTGTTCTAAAATATCATACAAAATTAGGTATAACGCATCCACTGCTTGACCAACAGCATGATCACGTAGTACAATTTGCCAGTCAATACTATTCAATTTTTCTTTGATAAGTACATAATTAGCCCTACTAAAATCATAGTATGGTTCGGATAAATTATTAACTATCATTGTGGTTTTGTCGTGCACGAATATGGAGTATTCAATTGCAGTGTGGAACACTTCATTTTTCCAGGAGTAGGTGACTCTGATACGCAAAAATCATCGGTCATATTAGTGAACATTAAATCTAAGTAGCAATTATTCTGATTTTTCACGTGATTTACTTGATTGAGCCCGATTTCAGAACTTTTGTCAAATAGAGTACGGAGCGTTTCATTTTCCCCTGCAATCGGTATCAAAAGAGACATATATGTAAACATTTGTTTCGGGCTCAAACTTTGAAATGATATTACCGGCAATACTAAAAAATAGTTCAAACGAATCTTTTCTCGCATATTCTGGAGGAAAATATACTGCTACAAAAATATGAACTTGTTCTCCAATAAGACATTTGACCCAAACATGGTCGAATTCTTTACATTTGCAAGATTCAATTTGTTCGCTATTATAATCAACACTAACTGCTACAAGAACACCTCCACCACATTTTTTATTAGATAAAAATTTATCGCGATCATCCCTAAAAACATTGAATCGATCACCGAAAACTTCTTCATAGTTAACGCTAGCGTCCCAACTCGTTTCTGTTCCTAAAATCACAGGAAAGCTACATGCAGCTACCTGCTTATAAATTTCATTAACTTTAACGGCACTTTTCATCCTATTAAAGTTCTATTAATACACTAGTACCTCTTTACTTTTAATGTTGTTATCGTGCTGTTATTTATGTGACCTATCTAAACTATTTAAACTAATTACCTCCTCTTCCTCATGTTGAGTGCTCATCAAATTCATAAAATCGTCGGGTACTTCCTCTGCAGAGAACGTTAATTTGGACGAATAAATGAATGCCTATGTGCACACGTTTCGCACGATGTTAATGAGTTTCCTGGAGGTGGTGAGGTAAATGGGCTTGGATGCGGTTGCGGTAGCTGATGATCCATCGGGTATGGGTTTAATGTCTCACCACGTTGAAATCCGATCCAACGCGGGGTTTAAACCGAAGGGGGCCTGGAAAATGCCACCTTTGCTGCTGCAAGTAGATCCCTATCCATTGGAAGAACTGCTGGGTGACTATTTTGATGACCGATACGATTAGTGAAATTTGTGTTGTTGCCGCTGCAGATGTTGTTGTTGATATTGCTCCTGGAGCTAGTTTGCTGACGTCCCGAAAATCCTTGTTGAAGATGTCTGTTGGAACCATTGGTTTTTTATTTGCTTTCCTTCGCTTTATTGCCTTATCTCTGGCCTTCTGCTGCTGAACATGACGTTGCCTTCGTAAATCATATTCAGTCCAGTTAGGGCGCCAAATTCGTTTCGACCCTAGTGTGCGCCATCCTTCTTGGAGTTCATTTTCTACCTGTGCGTCACGGTCAGCTGTATTTAATTCATTCATAAGGCTGGGGGGTGACACCGCTGGTCCCCAACGAGCAGCGTTAATATTGCTGTCCAAAGTGTTAATTGCACTAGCAAGCGGTTTTACTTCATTAAAAATATCACCAACTGTATTGGCTATGTTTTTTACTTCATTCAAAGCATCACGCGTTTGAACAGATGCGTAAGCAGTGTGTTGATTACAATGAGCGGCCATGTCAATGGTTACGCCGCTCAAGGTCTGGACTTCATTGCAGATTTTTTTCAGTTCTCTGGTCAAATCATTCGTAAGATCCTTCACGTACTCTGCAATGCGACTTCTCGTGGTTTCCATTGAAATATTTAACAGCGATGTTAAATGGTTTTTTATAACCACGAGCTCATCGGACTTATTGACCGAGATATGCTCGAAATCGCGCGATATTGACGACACAGCGTTTTCAACTGTCGATGCTGTATTTTCGTTTACATTCGTCACCGATTCTTTAAGTTGGACCTCAATATTATCGAACAACACATCTATTGTACTAAGCTTTTTGAGCACTTTGAGGTCAGCAGCTACTTGAAGATTGGCATCCGTTTGAGATTTAATTGAATCCATAATCTGCTCCTGTTGGCAAAGCACTTTGCGTGTGTCGATTCCTGT